>VYXH01006640.1:92504-123925 GCA_013397275.1 Burhinus bistriatus
GGGGGGGGGATAAAGAAGAGTCCAGTATTTTACCAGCTGTACTGGGACCAGGTTAGAGCTGTCTCAGACACGAGCCTCACAGTGCTGCAGGTTTGCACGTTGACTCAAAAGGATTTTTTTTCTTTCTCTTAGGAAGTAGGTGGCTACACCACAGAAAATAATAATAGCTGCTGGTGGGAGTACTTGATAGAAACTGAAGAATCATGCCCTTCAGGTACATAATACTTAACAGTGATGCTCAACTTCCCTGGCATATTTGAAATGGAATTCTGTAGAAATATTAACGTGAAGTTAAATAGGTTTATGTGTGTTTACTTGCTCGGGCAATAGGATGAAAGTTATTTGGTTAGTAATGTTACAGATTATTCACTACTGTGAATAATTAACAGAAGTAACATTTGCAGTAAGAGACATAACAGTAATGCATAAGTTTAGAGGGCAAAAGGTTTAGGAGTATTCTGTGTCTGTACAAGTTTATACGCACATATTGTTCTTTAAACTGTGGGGATATAGCAGCTGAAAGTTACTGGAAAAAATAGCTACAGGGACTGTTTGTTTCATCATAGAAATAATACCATAATGGAGACATACTGAGGTGATAATCCTTTGCTATACGATCTAAAACCAGTCCAGTGCATTCAGCACATACTTCCCTTGTTTATTCATCTGTGAAGGCAGACGATTAACCTTGTTTTATTTTTCTTGAGACTGAACATTGCATCGATGCCAAACTGCCGGGTACATGGATGCAAGCAAAGCAGGTTATTTAGGGCTCCTGTGATTGTTCCAATTCCTGTTTAAAGAAGACAGTAAAATTTCATATCTGAGCCCGCAAAGAAACATTTAACTCTGGACTGAAAACAGGAAATTTGTGTGGAGAATAGGAGGCACGGGGGAAAGCAAGCATTCAAATAATCTTTGAGAGATGGTTTAATGCCCTGCCTAATTTGCTGGGAACTCGGACTCTGGTCTGCGGCGTAATTGGTGTTGTCTGTCTTGTTCAAGCCATGCCGGGCCAATGCTTCATCTTCAGTAATGAAAGTGAAACTCGCAGGTCACAGCTCCTTTGTGAGAGGTTTGGTGATATTGTCTTCATGCACTCTACTGCATAGAAACTAAATGCAAGATAACATGTTGCAAAGTTCCTTCTGTCCCTGTGAGACTAAGATTGGAGCTGTGCTCAATTTTCTAATGGGCAATGTTGAATTTTACCTAAGAACATTTTCTGCAGTGTTTTCTCCTTTTTTTTCTTATGAGGCATGTGTATCATCTGGTAGACGAAGAAATTGCTGTTTGTATGATCTAAAGGTAATCTATAGGCTGACAGAAGCCTATTATTACCTTGAGAAAACTGACCGCTAATAGATGCAAACAGTGCAGTAATTGCCATCTGTTGTATGAAACCTGTTTCAGTGTCCCTTAACTTCGTTCTTTCTTCTGCTCATTTGTTACCTTTGTCTTGGATCAGATCTTTCTTGTGGGATGGGGACATTACATGTGTTTTTACTGGCAGCTGGCAGACCCAAGTCTGCTCACCACATATGTCTAAATAGCTGCCTTGTCCTTGGAGGAAACATGGCACATTGGCTTGAGTTGTGAAAAAGACCTGACAGCTGAGCATGTCTTTCTGCACGTGGTTGGTGATGACAACGCTGTCGGTGGATATGGGCACATCTGGCAATACCTGGCCCTGCTGCCTTCCTTGGGGTGCGAAGGTGGGGAAGACCAGAAACCTGGGAGAGCCCCAGGTTACCCCTGTGCCAGCATGCATTAAGGGTATGAGGCAGGGGTGAGTGAGAAGATGCGAATCACCTAGTACTAGGCTACAAGTGTATGAAATATAGGTTGCCCTTTATATTAATGTGGCTTTTTTCTGTTTATTTGGTTTTTGGTTTTGTTTGATTTGCCTACTGAGAGCAGTGAGATATTGGACGCGATATTAAGTTGTGGAGCAGCAGCTGCTGCAGAGTTGCAGAGCTGCTGCTTAACCATTGAAATGTGGATGGTTATTTACTCATATGAACTGGCAACCTCGTTATGTGAAGGTGACCACCTTTGCTGTTGCACTGGAGGTTTGCACCTCTGAGAGGAAGAGCAACGTATTGTGCTCAGGCAAGGTCACAGCTTCTCAGCCAGGCTGGTGCTTTGTGGATGAAGAATGTGAGAGGACTTGCAGCAGGTTCACCAGATGTCACAGCTGCTTCTGCTATTTCTGCAGAAGAGAGTTACTGATGTCAGATGTATGGCATGTGTGTGGAAGTACACGCATGGCATACATTTCTAGATGTAGTTTACATTGTATACAACTGCTTGTGAGGGACTACTTGGCTTTAAGGTAGTTCTGGTTGTCTAGATGGAGTATGTGCTGACTCATAAAGCTGCACTGACAAATCAAGAAAAAGGAGACAGCAGAATTGGTACTACCTGCACTTACCAATCACGACTTGCATTCTGCCAGGACAGCCATATTTCCAATTAAAAAACCCAACGTACCGTAGGCCATAAAGGACTGTCCCATCTGGATGGAGTCGAATCATTCGGTTTTTCACTGTCACCCCATGGACAAATGACTTCTTGTCATTTTGGAAATATGTGTCCGGCACCCAGAGCTGGTCAGCCACTCTGTTGTCCAGAGTTAGGTTCAAAGGTATTCCAGAATAAGAAAGCCTTTTATCCCTCCAGGACTGCTGGAAGTACATGGTCAGGGTGTAGTCCTAGGGAAGAAATAAGAAGGCCTTTTTGTATTTTGCATACTGATTAACCTAACAGAAGTTTATTTTTAGATAACTCTCAGTAACTGAATATCAATAGCAATAGGAAGTTTAAGGATCATTAAGATACTGTCATTAACCATGTTCATAAGTCTTGGCCTGTTTGTGATAATGTCGAACTTCACATGACTCACCAATTGCAGTGACCACCCCTGGCCACGGGCTTTCAAAACCTCGTGGGGTAGAGGGAATACATAGCACATTTGGGTTTCCAGCCTGTGGATCACACTTGCATGTTTTTGATAGGTTTTCTTTAATGTGAAAAGAGTGGGGTTTAGCTGAACTCAGTCAAATAGCATTGCATACCATTGAGGACACTCCTTTGATATTCTCTTTGTCCTGAGAGATGTTTCCCCCCACAATCCAGAAAGGCCAGCGGTCCCTAGATCTCCTGAGAAAGAGCAGATATGACCTCAGAACATATAATGGACATCTTCCCTTTCTGCATCTGCTGAAGTTGCCGGATGTAATGGCCTTAGATAGCTGGGCACATCGCAGCTCAGCCTGGGGAATGCGGTCTTTTCTGTCCTTGGCAACCAAATTACCACATAGAAAATGAACATCATGTCTTGGCTGTCACGTTGTGGCTTAGGTGAAATACCATTTATACAGTCCTTCAGCTTTCACTTAGTCTGAAAAGAAATTGTTCTAAAAGGCTTCTGGTCTGATTTACTCCCTCGTGTGTGTCTTTCTGGGAATTTGGTGATTTTAAAGGTAGTCAAATTTTTAAAGTGGAAAAGCCCATGTACTTTGTATCTGATGGAGTTCTTAAAAAATGACTGGAACAACAGTATGTGGACTATTAGTTTTCTCTTCCTCATCTCTTCCCCGAGCCCCTTTTTCAAGTGGCGGGTCATTTTGTCATACGTTTTTATGGCAGAAGTGCAGCAAAATTATAGATAGTATTGAAAAAATTGGTCAGGGGTAAGGTTTTCTTTTATGTGAGGGGAAGCCTTACCTCTGTCATCCCCACAAATCCTAGCCTGGACTGTAATTTTTGAAGAAACAGAGAGCATAAAAGCTGTCTGATGTGATTTGCTCGCTTCATCTTCAGTGGCTTCTTAAGACTGTACCATTGCCATGAAATCAAAGCAGAGTTGTTACCTTTCAGAAAGACTTTCTGCCTGAAATATTGCATCTAGCAGAGCTATAAACTACAGATTTACCATCAGTAAAAGAAGTTAATGAAAATACTGTTCTTCCTTGCCCTTAGCCTGTAGTAGTTGTTTTGTATGGAGGAAATGCGTGACTTGGAGATCAGTGGTCATGTACAATAGGACAATTACATCTATTCTGAGCACCAATTTGCAAGGATTTCATAGATATGCCCTCTTCCAGGCCTGTAAGATGATGGTTACCCATGACAGAGCCAAGAGGTGATATGCTGAAGGCATAAATTTTTGTCCTCGTCCAGGAAACTAGGAGGAGGTCAGGACAGCTTCCTTCATTTTTCAGACCACATTGGTCAAGTCTAGAACTACAAAGTAATGCAGTGGGATGTATGTTGTGCTCTGCTGAATAAGTGATTTATAATTTAAATAGCGGTACGGAGAAGCATGAACCACAAGGAGGCAAGTTTTTGAATGTACGATTTGAATAGAGTTGGGTTAGAAGCAGATACTGAACAAGTTAAATCCCTGCCCTTTGTTCCTCTTACGCATATACAGACCCAGAGACCAGATGGGAGTTGGATAAGAAAAAATAAAAATTAAAAAAAAAAAATAAAAAAAATCACTATTCTGGTGCAGTTTTCATATGTTGTATCTGCTTCCTAGCCTGTCCTATTTCAAGCAACTTTAGGTAGAAAAGCTTTCATAAATGGCTGATACAAGTCCTCAGTGCGCAGTGCTTCACTCGGTATCCTCTACATCTGCCTCACTCAGCAGTGCCTGTGCAGCCTACAGCACAGAAGGAACAGAAATTCCAGTTGTACATAATTATCTTTTTTCCTTTCCTGCTTTCCTTTTTATTTTCACTAGGTCTTAAAGTGCTTTTGTAGAACTGTCATGCCATCCTCGAAAAAAGCTAACAATTGAGAATGGTGCCTATGTGACGGTTCTCAAAGCTCAACCAAGAGAGAAAAACAGCTACGATAACTACACGAGATCTTGAAGGATGTGATAAAGTGGGAAAAAAAAGAAATTCTGTCTCTTGGCTATGGCTACTAGAAGAAAATTAGTTGCTATTTTTAGAATCATAGTCTACTTTAGAAATTTTATTTCATCCAGCTGGGCTACATACAGAATACTGCTGTTGGTAACACTACAGTAAAGAGAGTGTTCCTCTGCCCTGTGATTGTGCTATACTGTGTAGAAGTACATGGCAAACCAACAAGTGTTAATGGGGAGAAAATAATCTGAGCTTCATCCTAAAGGAATTTCAGTGTTTCTTAACTCAGAAAGAATTATCTATTTTTTTCTGTTCCCCAGAATGTGGGGGTGTTACTCATTCAATATTTTAATGAAGAAAATGAAGAGTCGTATGTCGTGACTGAGAGAGTCTCTGTTGCTGTAAGTTCTTACTTTAAAAAGCATAATTCAAGGTTATTTTAATGAAAAGCAAATTATATCTGAGCTATAATAAAACAAATTATATAGTTATACATTTTCTAATATTTTTAATGGAATACAGCCTTACCTTTCTCATATTTCATCAGTGAAGAATGAAATGCTGTCAAGCCATATGGCTAGCCACATCCTGGAGGTTTTTGTATTATTTTTTATATTTTACAGCGGTGTGAGTGAAGAGAGAATTTAATGGCTACTTGCCTTCTACACTAAAAATTGCTGAGGATTTTGAGGTTTCAAGCTCTAGAGTGTATGAATAACTTCTACATCTTTTATATTTATAATGGTAATTGGCTGCAGAATTTTTTTAGCTTTTTATGACAGCTTCCCAAGATCTCAAGCATCAGTCTAGATATGAAAATAAATCAGACTATGTTTAACTTCTGTATTTAAGAATTTCTAATCATGAGTTAAAAAAGCAGGGCCCAATATAAAATTAAAAAAGAGAATCTGTTTCTGCAGATAACTGTTCTTCTAAATGATCTGTTTTAAAAAATATTTCACTCCTTTTTTAGAAGCACAGTGAATATTTTTTGCCTAACTGTACTTCCTGTAATAAAAGAAAAAGCTGTAATACTACTGAAAAATCATGACACTTCAGTAGATTTAATTGAGCTGTCTATGCTTTCCACAACTGCCTCCCTCCTTTTCCAGGGCACAGTCAGCCTTCCTAGTGGTAAACATCTGAGCACCAATGATAAAGTTCTTTTGATGTGTATTGATTTTTTTTTTTTTTTCAGTGCAATGAATTTCTTATTTCTTTGTATGAAACTGGAAATGAGTAAGTGAGCGTGTATAGATGTGTACTATAACATGTAAGTCCATCTGTGTATCAAACAGCATTTTAATAAGGTGCATTAGGTTGCTAAGACAAATACTTACATGCTTGTCCTACGTAAGAGAGATTCTGTGAAAATGTGAGTAAGAGGAACTATCTTATTTTACTCAAAATGGCAAATTAGTTCTTAATTTAAGCAGCCTCATAAATAAATATTGGCACCAAGCTTCACAGTTAGCTTGGGTAATATAAATTTCTTGTAGTAAAGAAAATGTATGCACCACTGATGCTGAAGTTAGAACAATTTATAGTTCCAGTAACTAGTAGACTGGAGAGTGTTAATACAAAACTAAATTTCCTTTTTATTTCTATTTTTTTTGCTCCCTAATTTTTTTTTTTTGGTGCAATATGCATAGATGATGTAAGGGCAATAATGGAATTCGTCTTTCCTGATAAACCTCTGTACCTCTCTGAAATGAGTAGAGATGCATTAAAATAGCTAGGTAATTTGGACTTGCTGGTAATTTCCACAGTGTGGTTTACCAGTTCAGCACAGCAGAATATAATGTGGAATACATTGTTATATTATAATCTGACCTCCTGGATACACAGAACTGGTACTTCACCGTGCTTATCAGTTGAATTATGGACTCTGGTGGAATAAAAGATGAGTTTACATGTCTGCTGTACTGGCAGTTGCTTCATCTCTCACAAATTCCAAACACACATGTTTTAAGGGGGAAATAGGGAATCTTTTAACTTGCTTTTAACTTCAGCTTTGTGATCTAAAAGACTTTTTGTGGTTTTCCTTTTTGCAAGGTGGCCTCAATCTAAGTTCTGTTATGATTTCATGTGTTGAAAAACAGCTTAGCACATTGTGATATATTTAAGTAATAACCAAATATCAAACCCCACTCCAAAAGTCTTACCAGCTAAAAATTAACAATATGGATGCAGTTCTTAGCAGAAGTTAGTAAATAGAAGAATATTTTGTGAATATTTAGTTGTTCTAGGTCAATTCAATGTCAAATGTTAGACCTCTAGATGAGTTTGCACATGAAGGCACTCTGCAACAAAACAAATACATGAAACACATGTATGTCATACTGTTAATAGATAACAGTGTATATTGATAGTTCTGGGATGCATACTGTACACTCAAATGATCTTAAATTTAAATTATATGCTCAGGAACCACCCAATAATTAAATATCTGGCAGCATCACAGAAATGAGATGCGATGCAATTCAAATATACTATAACTGAATCAAGAAAAATATAACTGAAATTACAATTCCAAATTAAGTATGGAGTGATGATCAGAATACTAATATTGACTGCAATAAGGCTATAAATGTAGAACAGCAATATATGTAAAGCCTGCCATGGCTGCAAGCTGTTATTAATTGGAGAAGATTATTTTCTGTGTTTATCTGATACCAACAAGAATGGGAAGGACAGAGGTTTGGGACAATGGTATGTGCTGATTTTGCGAATTGGAAAAAAAGCATAATCATTCATATGTTCTAAAAATGTTAATGCATCAGAAGAAGCTGTTAGTGTTTGCTTAGCAGCAGTTAGCTGTCCTATCTTGGAACTCCTAGGGAAGACCTACACGCTCACCAGCAAAACTGTTTTAAGACAGGGGAATGCAAATGGTGATGTGGTTTTTCTGGGTATGGGGCTGGTTTTTGGTGTGGGTTTTTTTTGTGTTGTTTTTCGGTTTTTTGTTTGTTTTGTTCTTGAATCCTGTATAATTTCCCATATATACTTGGTGCTCAATTCCAGATACTACACAGAAATTAGGAGAAAACATTTTAACCTAAATCATGGAGGAAGAAAAAACTCATGCTCTTCTCTAAAATAATGACAGGGCAGCTACATCTCTTTATTAATTCTGCAGTCCAGCCAAGCAAGGAAGCCAGGGAGTTAGGGATACACACGCTAGTGGATCAGTTGTATTTGCCTTCCTTTCTAAGGATGCAGTTCAGTGTTTCTTTTGATTTTCTTTTCAGGGAGGATATGAGGATATCCAGTTCCCCTCTTCTGTCCAATGCAGCAGGAGGAGGGGAAGCAGCATGTACTCAAATCATTCAGTGCACTGGGCTGGTTCACAGGAGGCTGTGGTTCCTGCGAATTTGACTTCTCTCAGGGGAAACAAGATAGGAAGCTCCATTGACTGTAGGACTATAAATAAAAGCCTTCAATTTTCCTGAGAGAAGCTGTTTGTTTTTTTTTTAACAGCATCAGAATCTTGCCACAGCAAGCTTCAGTTTTGCAGAAATCATGTTTTCTGTGAGAAAACTGCAAATCATTTGTAGATGTGAGATTTCTGTAGGAGGAAAAAGTTGTGCAAGGTATTGTTATTTTGTGTGATCCAATTGGTAGCTGTAGCTGCTAGTGAAGTGCCTTGCATTTTTGTTTTTCAAATGTGCTGATAATTATCCAGAGAAATGCTTCATAAACCTTGTTGGCATTTATACCTTCACAATTAAATTAAGTACGTGGCATCACAGTTGTGTCTCACAGAAAGAAGCAGAGATCTGGCAGGAGTCCATATAGCTGTAATAATGATGCTCTTTATTGCTCAAAGCACAGCCAGGAACAAGATTAGACTCATTACAAGAGTAGCATGTTGGAAATGAAGGCACGCATCATTACTGTATTGGGATCCACTATTACTCTTTGCAGTCAAGGCAGAAGTCCCCTTAACTGTAATGGGATGGGAATTACGGAATTACATCCAATGTCTTCAATCATTTCTCAAAAAGCAAACCAAAAGGCGAAATGTTTCTCATTGTGGTGGGTTGACCCTGGCTGGATGCCAGGTGCCCACCAAAGCCACTCTATCACTCCTCTCCTCAGCCGGACAGGGGAGAGAAAATATAATGAAAGGCTCGCGAGTCAAGATAAGGGCAGGGAGAGGTCATCCACCCATTACCATCGGGGCAAAATAGACTCAACTTGAGGAAACTAGTTTAATTTATTGCCAATTAGAAGTCAGAGTAGGGTAATGAGAAATAAAAACTAAATCTTAAAACCCCTTTCCCCCCATCCTCCCTTCTTCCCAGGCTCAACTTCACTCCCAATTTCTCTGCCTCCCCCCCCAAATAGCGCAGGGGGATGGGAAATGAGGGTTGTGGTCAGTTCATCACACATTGTGCCTGCCGCTCCTTCCTCTTCACAAGGAGGACTCCTCACACTCTTCCCCTGCTCCAGCGTGCAGTCCCTCCTACAGGAGACAGTCCTCCATGAAATTCTCCGACATGAGTCCTTCCCACAGGCTGCAGTTCTTCACAAACTGCTGTAGTGTGGGTCCCTTCCACAGGGTGCAGTCCTTCAGGAACGAACTGCTCCAGTGTGGGGTCCCCCATGGGGTCACAAGTCCTGACAGCGAACCTGCTCCAGTGTGGGCTCCTCTCTCCACAAGGCCACGGATCCTGCCAGGAGCCTGTTGCAGTGCAGGCTTCCCCGAGGGTCACAGCCTCCTTTGGACATCCACCTGCTCTGGTGTGGGGTCCTCTATGGGCTGCAGGTGGATATCTGCTTCACCATCGACCTCCATGGGCTGCAGGAGGACAGCCTGCCTCACCATGGTCTTCACCACGGGCTGCAGAGGAATCTCTGCTCCAGTGCCTGGAGCACCTCCTCTCACTCTTCCTTCACTGACTGTGGTGTCTGCGGAGTTGTTTCTCTCACATATTCTTACTCGTCTCTGGCTGAAATTGCTGTTGTGCAGCAACTTTTCCCCTTCTTAACTGTGTTACCCCTGAGGTGCTACCACCATTGCTGATGGGCTCGGCCTTGGCCAGTGGCGGGTCCGTCTTGGAGCCAGCTGGCATTGGCTTTATCAGACATGGGGGAAGCTTCTAGCAGCTTCTGACAGAGGCCACCCCTGTAGGTCCCCACAACCAAAACCTTGCCATGCAAACCCAGTATACTTAGTGACAACAGCAGACTGTATTTTGTTGCATTTTGCTCAGTGTTTTAGTAATAATACTTAGCAGAAGTATTTGTTACTGCTTCTGGCACTTAAATGGGTTGTTAAAATAATTATGTTCCATTGGCTTGGCATTATTTAACATAGAGGAGGGCAAAATCCCAATTTTATCTTCTGCGTTCTACTTTGCCTTTTGGGGAGAAGAAGAACAAGGGCTTCTGTACTTTGGATCAATATCCCATTGCCTTGCCCTCTGCTTTTTTTCTTTTATTTGAGCTTTGCTAACCTGGGAGGCCTGAATATGCCACTTGTCCTTTGTATAGAAAGAAAAGAAATGATGTACTAAATACTAACATGGATTGCTTTGATTAGGAGTGGACTAAACTTAACAAGAAACTAAGGTAGCAGGTAAAGTAGGCTGACAGATGTGGCCAGCAGGTCAAGGGAGGTAATTCTGCCCCTCTGCTCTGGTGAGATCCCACCAGGAGTACTGCATCCAGCTCTGGAGCCCTCGGCACAGGAAAGACATGGGCCTGTTGGGGCAGGTCCAGAGAAGGGCCACAAAAACGATCAGAGGGATGGAGCACCTCTCCTATGAGGACAGGCTGAGAGAGTTGGGGTTGTTCAGCCTGGAGAAGGAATGGCCTTTCAATAATTAAAGGGGATTTATAAGAAAGACGGGTACAGACTTTTTAGTAGGGCCTGTAGCAATAGGAAAAGGGGTAATGGTTTTAAACTCAAAGAGTTTAGATTTAGACTAGATTTAAGGACAAATTTTTTTTTACAATGTGGGTGGTAAAACACTGGCACAGGTTGCCCAGAGAGGTGGTAGGTGCCCCATCCCTAGCAACATTCAAGGTCAGGTTGGACGGGGCTCTGAGCAACCTGATGTAGTTGAAGATGTCCCTGCTCATTGCAGGGGAGGTTAGACTAGACAGCCTTTAAAGGTTTATTCCAACCCAAATTATTCTATGTTTCTACATGCCAGTCTCACCTCTGTGCCCAGCAAGATCATGGAGCAGATCCTCCTGGAAGATCTGCTAAGGCACATGGAAAATAGGGAGGTGACGGGTGACAGCCAACATGGCTTCATTGAAGGCAAATTGTACTTGACAAATTTGGTGGCCTTCTGTGACGTGGTTACAGTGTTGGTGGATAAGGGAAGAGCAACTGATATCATCTATCTGGACTCATGCAGGGCATTTGACTCTGTCCTACATGACATCCTTGCCTCTAAATTGGAGAGACATGGATTTGACAGATGGACCACTTGGTGGATAAGGAATTGGCTGGATGGTCACACTCAAAAAGTTACAGTCAATGGCTTGCCATCCAAGTGGCAAGCAGTGACGAGTGGTGTTCCTCTGGGGCTGGAACTGGGACCGGTACTATTTAATATCTTTGGTGATACGGATGTTGGGATTGAGTGCATCCTCAGCAAGTTTGCCGAAAACATCAAGCTGTGTGGAGCGGTTGACATGCAGGAGGGAAGGGGTGCCACCCAGAGGGTCCTCAACAGGCTTGAGAGGTGGGCATGTACCCATGAAGTTCAACAAGGCCAAGTGCGAGGTCCTGCACATGTGTCGGGGCAACCACAAATACAGGCTGGGTGGAGAATGGATCGAGAGCAGCCCTGAGGAGAAGGACTTGGGGTTATTGGTGGATGAGAAGCTCAACATGAGCCAGCAATCTGTGCTCATAGCCCAGAAAGCCAACAGCATCCTGGGCTGCATCAAGAGAAGCATGGCCAGCAGGTCAAGGGAGGTGATTCTGTCCCTCTACTCCGCTATCATGAGACCCCACCTGGAGTACTGTGACCAGCTCTGGGACCCCCAACATAAGAAGGACATGGACCTGTCGGAGCAGGTCCAGAGGAGGGCCACCAAGGTGATCAGAGGGCTGGAGAATCTCTCCTATGAAGTCAGGCTGAGAGAGTTGGGGTTGTTCAGCCTGGAGAAGAGAAGGCTCCAGGGAGACCTTATATCAGCCTTTCAGTACTTAAAGGGGGCCTACAAGAAAGCTGGAGAGAGACTCTTTGTCAGGGAGTGTAGTGGTAGGACAAGGGGTGATGGTTTTAAATTGAAAGAGGGTAGATTTAGATTAGGTATTGGGAAGAAATTTTTCACTATGAGTGTGGTGAGACACTGGAACAGGTTGCCCAGGGAAGTGTGGATGCCCCATCCCTGGAAGTGTTCATGGCCAGGTTCAACGGGGCTTTGAGCAAGCTGTTCTAGTGGAAGGTGTCCCTGGCCATGGCAGGGGTTTTGGAACTAGATGATCTTGAAGGTCCCTTCCAACTCTAAGCATTCTATGATTCTGTGTTTTTGTTATCCTCACGGCATGCTAGAAGCTCCTTGAAAACCACTATAGCACTCCCAGTTGTACTTCAAACTTCCAGCCACATAGCCCACTGTCTGGGGTAGCAATGAGATACACCAGTATAACATTGCTCACAGTGCAAATTAATACTATGTCTGTCTTATGCTGACATAAGAATCAAAACATGTCTATGGTATGATTCGTATTCCCTGAAAGATCAATGAGCTGCTTTTAGTACCTGTAGGAAACAAGTAATGATATCTATTGCCACACTATCTATTTTTCTTTTGAAGCTGGTAAGCTTTTCTATATAGAGGGTAATACGGCCGTAAAGATGCTTGAAGGGAGGGATGGAGAACAGGAAAAATATGGTACAGGAGATATATGTGCTTAAGTAAGGTGGTATTGTAATGAATGCTGGAGTAAACAAATACAAGTGTACAGGCATACAGAGTAACTACATTCAGTATGTGCGTGTATTTTTACAGGCAACAAATAAGTGTCCTTTTATTTTTTTGGCTGCAGCGAGAGCACCTGAGGTTGAATAAAGAACAATTGAAGGCAAAACAAAAGAACAGGAAATCTCCTTACTGGAAAATAGCCCACAGACCAACATATGTTAATCCACATCTAGATAGATCTTGTAAGAGCAAATGTAGACGGTGATAAGAGATAACCATGTTTTCTCTTAGGCAATTCTCTCTGTGAGTCAGCTGAAAGCAAGTTTTTGCCAAAAAAACCAACGAAACCAAACTTGTCCAGGTGGTCTTTACCTGTCTGTATCTGAGGACTCCAGTTAGTGCTCAAGTCCAGGTATCAGCAATTACAGTGCAAAGGTGTTCTAGGTATTACATGCTGCTTTGTACTGAAGTTGAGGATGTTCTAGGATCCTTCTCCTGTGAGTTGTGTGAAGACTTGTCTGTTCCTGCGTAGACATGAATGGGAATGGTGGGATGACATTTGAGGACTGTGACGTTGTGCTCAAGTAGTGTTGTCTTCATTCTCTCTGCAAAGCAGGTGGAGCAAGCACTCCAAGGAAAAGAAGTTTCAAGCTTTAACTTATGTTCCAAAACAGTTCAGCCAGCTTGGACTGGAAGCACCAATACACTGGAGTGACTCTGCACATTTGGGAGGAAACTGTACTTCCCAGGTTCTCATGTGGACTATGTGGAGCTGGCTCCTTACTGATTGGAGGACTGAATCCCGATGAGGTGGGCATAGATCAGCTCTGAGGGTCTATAACATGGAATGTGGTGTGAGGAGTAAAACAGACTAAGAAAAAGATATGTTGGAAGGATGCAGCACTTTAAAGTTCCCGTAAAGGCAAAAAACCATCATGGAAGAGTGGAGAATTAATTAAACCACGCTTCCCTTGCTACCTATAAGCTAGATAATTGGAAAGCAGACTTTTTTTCTAACAATAGTTTTTTCTGAAGCGTTTTTTTTTTTTCCTTTATAATTTCCAGCTAGCTCAGCAGGGGTGAACTGTGAGACCATCGTGAAATGCACTGCATGTCTAAGGAGGATGGCACAGTGCTAAGAGCTCAGAAAAATTCCTTGTGGTCTCAGTGCACAGCACTGTGGGTGAAGCTGAACCGATTGCTCGCTTAGGAGCAGATGGGAGAGGTTTGCTGAATTTTGTCTTGAACGCAATTGTGTGAGCGATAACAGTACCAGAAATCTTATAAGCACTGGAAAGAAAGTTGAAGAGAACACAAGCACAAGAACATCAGCAATGTCAAAAATGAATTGGAGTCACAGCACGAGCCAGCTGAGCATGTACAGTAAAAGAAAAAGCCCTACAACCCTTAATTCTGTGTTGTGCAGGGACTTACGTTCAGCAAAGCTTATGAATTAGAAATCAGTAGTGAAGACAGCAAACTGCGGCCAGACTCTTTATCTCCAGAAGATGCTGAACAACATAGGAGGGAACATATCTTACTATGATGTTGGGCTACCTTTGTAACAACAGCTACTGATTTTTTTTATTTTTTGTAATGCCTTAACATACATATATACATGATATGTTTTTTACCAATTTACTTCTATACTGATTAAGTAGGAGTTATTTCTATTTCTGTGGATCTGGTGACTGAAATCTATTTGAATCTTCTTGCCTGGTTCTCAGTTGTCATTCTACTGTATCAATTTTCTTTCGTTTTGAGAGAAGCAGATGGAGGTTGAAGTGACATAAAGTGAGTCAGTGGCTCTACCTGGAATAGAAACAGTAACCATTAGCTGCCAGATCTTTAGGCTTATATATACGTTACTGTGGTTTTTTGGTGTTTTTCTTGTTTGTTTTCTTTGGTTGATTGATTATTTGCTTTGTATGTAACTATTGTTTCAGGTTTAGGTTTAGGGGTTTTTTTGGTTGCTTGGTTGGGGGTTTGGGGTTTTTTTTGTTCTAAATTGCTTGGGACCACTTTGTTTCATTGTACATGATACTTATGCTTGAATTGCACTGCGTAAAATGGTGATGATAATGAAGACTATTATGTGGCTGGAGAGGTTTTTCCATATGTTGTTGGCATCCTGACTGCTTTACAGAATTCGAACCCATAAATCATAAGGTCAGGCTGTGTCCCCGATACATTCAAATGAAGGATCATAACATTTTGTACTGTATCTGGAAACCAGGGATAAAGGAGCATCATGACATTTCTGCTTTATAATGTCTCTCAAAATGAAGATATTTTGCACTTGGATTTGATAACATGAAGGGTATTAGTGACTGACAGCTATTGACATGCTGGTTGGAAGGTCCTCTGGGAGTTTCTAGTCCAATCTCCTGTTTGAAACGGGACTGTCGCCAACCCTGTCTCAGGTCAGACATCACTTTCCCTAGCAAACCTTGAAGACCCTCAAGGATGGGAATTCCACAACCTCTCTGGGCAGCCTCCTGCAGTGTGGCACTGCCTTTCTGGTGAAAAAGTCTTTCCTGACATCCACCCCGAACCTCCCAAGGTGCATTTAGTAGCTGTTCCCTTTCATTATATCATCTGCCCATACTGGGAGTGGTTTGACTGTCATCTTCCCTTCAGGCAATAGTAGGCTGCAATGAAATATTTCTTTGGCTCTTCTCTCTGCCAGACTAAGCAAGCCCAGCTCCCCTGTCTCTCCTGATAGGTTATGTGGTCTAGGCCTTGACTATGTTGATAGCCCACCACTGGACCCTTTCCAGTTTCTCACAGTCCCTGAGGGGAGGGAAGATACAGGACACACTGTTTTAAGTACAGCCTTACCATTACGGAATATAGGAAGGTGATGACTTCCCTCTGTGCCAGCCATAACCCTGCCAGCGTAGCTCATTATGCAGTTTACGTATGAGAGTGCCCTTGGTGGCTTGCATTTAGTTGCTGCTCAACCAGTCAGTTTCCAACCTGCTCCAGGGGCTGATATCTGTATTTCCTGCTGAACTCTGTTTTCCTCTTAGCCCAATCCTCTAGTTTATTAAGGTCACTTGAAACAGCCCATTTGTCCAGCACATCATTCCTCAGCTTCCAAATAGGAATGCTGTGGGAGATAATGTCAAAAGCCTGACTAAAATCAAGTTATATCGCACCCATTACTCTCCTTTCATCCATGTAGACAGCCTCTATATTGTTGAGGACAGTCAGATTGATCAAGTATGATTTGCCTGTGGTAATTCTGTGTTGACTATTTTAATTACTACATTGTTACATACTTTGAAATGGATTTGAGGAGGATATGCACCGCGATTTTTTTAGGGACCAAGGGCCCTCCTTCTTGCCTTTCTTAGAGATGGGTATAACATTTCTCCTCTTTCTTGTCATCAGAGACCTCCCTGGTCACCCAAGTTTTTTACAGAGGTAGGCAGCAGTCTTGAAATTTTATCAGTCAGCTCTTAAGTACCTTTTGATCCACATGGTCCCTCGCCTTCTTTTTGGAATTAACATACCTACAAAAGCCTTTCTTGTTACCCTGTCTCTTTCTGCTTTCAGGTCCAGCTGGGCTTTGAAACAGTGCTTTTAGGTTGGAAGGACTTGTCTGAGACATGAAAGCTAGAGGCATCCTCAGGCACTCTCCTGAAATCCAGGGCTCAACTCCACCATCTCGCAATCACTGCAACTAAGGCTGCCTCTGACTTTCATGTCACAGACAAGTTCTTCCTCACTTGTAACTATGACGTCCATCAGAGAACCTTTTGTTGTTGGCTTCTCAGTTGCCTGTGCTAGGAAGTTGTCATTATTGTCTTCAAGAAATCTCCTAGATTACCTGAACCCTGCTGATACGTGGCAGATATCAGGGTGGTTACAGTCTGCCCTGAGCACCAGGAGCTGTGAACATGAGGCTTCTTCCACTTGGTATAAGAAGGCCTTATCTACATCTTCCTCGTGAGGAGGTCTATAGTAGCCAACAGCACCCATGTTGGTCTGCCCGCTAATCTTGATCCATAAACTCTTGACTCCTGATCTATCCAAAGGTAGAGCTCCATGCGTTCCAGCTGCTTTGTCACATAGAGGGCAACTCCCCCTCCTCACCTTCCCAGCCTGTTCGACAACAACTAATTCTTTACTGTTGATTTTCTTGCCTTGCTTCCATCTCCTGTACACTCCCTTCTGTGTTTTAGTTCATTGAGAAGCTCCTGTCTTAGCCAGGCAGGCCCTCTGCTGAAATTCTGGCCTTCCTGCGTGATGGGGTTGATTGTTCCTGCTTTCCTTTAAAAATCAGCCCCCACTCTTTCCATTTGATGACTGCTTGTTCGGGAATTTTAATTAGCAATTACTCGAACAAGCCAAATTCTGCTGTCCTAAAGACCACAGTCCTAGCTTTGCTGCTTTTGTGGTCCATCTTGTGGCCACCGCAAACCAAGTGTGCTGTAAATATTTGTTTTGCATCTGGGATGTTTCTACAAAAGACAGCTTGAGAAAAAGCCTTCCCCATGTAATTTCTCATGAGCTGCATAATTTAAATATTAATCTGCTTACATGATAATCTAACATCATAGTTGATGAGTTTACAACACTGATGCAAATTTTCTGTGGAAAATTTGCTTTTGGCTTTTGCAGGGAATCAGTTTGCCTTTAGATAGATGTATCATTGACACTAAATCCTCAAAGCAGAATCCAGGGTATTTTTAGAGTGTTGATAATAAAAGACCTTGTTTTATTTTTATCTTACTAATAGCATAACCAATTGGATAACTAATTTAGTTGGCCAATTTAGTATGATTAATCTGATTAAAACCCTCCAAATCCAGTGCCATTGCCAGTTTCAAGGGAATCCACATTTCAAAACATATTATAGTATGTGTAGGCATTTTAGGAGAGAGAAAAACAAGCAAGAGCAAATAATAACTTATCAGTCAGGAGTATTATCTGCATGCCTTCAGAGTGCTGACTGGGATATGGAAGTGCAGGCTCTCTTTCCTGCAAAATAAGTAGCTAGGGAGAACAAAGGAACAGTAATTATATGGAGAACTGAGTAGCTTAGTACAGAAAGTTGGGATTGGAGCCAATATAGTGAAAATTTGGGAAAGTCTGTTCTTGCAAATTACATTCTGAATAAAGCAAAACCAAAAATCACTTTTCTTCAATGTTTATGGCAGTAAAACCTCTCTCTGAGACCAAACTTTCAGAAGGCTTTTCACCTCACTGAAGCCCAAGACAACCACTATTCCCATCCCTTCTCATGGGTCAGCACGTATTTGAACACCTATTTAGGAAGCAGAGGGAATTGATCCAGTTTAGAAATGAACTTTTTCATTACTATTCTGGTGCGGTGTTTTTTTACATAGATAAATTCTCTGATCCTGTTCCCACCATGGCTATCCAAGCACTAACGCTGGGGCAGGAAAGGACAGCTAGGAGCAAAGAAGAAAGGCAGAGTAGCTCCTTTGCAGAGCAGCTCAGAGCAGTTGTGAAACTGCAGTTCTGGAGTGGGTTTTACAGCCTCAAAAATGATGCAAGAAAAACTCAGGGACTTGTGAAAGACCATAAAGCACACCTACCACTGTTCTCAACCAAGGCAAATGCCATTGAATTTTTCATTTTGCTAGACAGGGGAGGCCAGGAGGAAGCGGAATAAGTTAGCAGTGTGGTGTCATGCATGGGGCTACAGCAGAGGCCAGGTTTATGAGCTGTGGAAACCTGTTCTACAGCTTCGGGTCAGTGACAGAAGAAGCTCAGCTCTACTGCCAGGGCTGCACTGACACCAGTCAAATGACTGTGGCACCCAAGGTCTGTGGGTTGGCGTCTCGTGGCCTACCTGCTATCTTACATTGGCTATGTAAGTTTATTAGTGTTTTCAAAGCATTAAAATACCACAGGACCTCAGCAGCCAGTTGGCTGTTTTGGTACTATCTTGCCTTTGTTTGCTGTTATTTATTAGCAGGGAAAAAAAAAATTAGCATCCAAACCATTTGCCAAAGCAAGGAAAGCCAGGCTGATCCTTCAGCTTTTCCTTGCTTGGTAGAGCCTGTTACTGAATGTGGAGGCACTGTTGCAGAGCTTATCCTGCATGGTGACCTCTGAGAGGTACAGACTGGAAGTGTGGTGTTGGTTTGGGTTTTTTGTTTTCTCCCCTCCCCCCCGAAATAGTCGATTTCTTGGTCCATCCTGAGATGTCAGCAGAAGTACGTGTAGCAGTGCTCTTACACGCAGCTTCACTTCCCTTAGTGCTTTTTAGGGACAGCTGTGTCACAGTATGAAGGGTGAAGTTTAAACATCTCACAGGGACTTATATGTGATGATAGCTGACACAGAAGGCATAGATTTGGTGTGTTCTTAATTTATTGCACTTGACATATAGGCCAGAGGGGCTATTGAGGGCTGAGGGATCCTAAATCCCTCAGCCAGGGTTGTTGGCCAAGCAATATTTACTTTTGGGGCTTTAATTTCTGGAGTCATTGCAGTGCCTTAACCATGTCAACTAAAAGTCCTCATGAATTTTTTCCATTTCAAAACAAGAAAACAGCTGCTTGTTACCGGTAAGTTTTTGCTGATTTGCAAATTAGACAATTTCCATCCCACAGAGGAATGGAAATCCAGTGTGTTTTCAGGATTGAAACAAGCATTTCAGATTGTGCCTATGCTTTTATTCTTTCTACAAATACGGCTGCTTTTCCGTTTCTTTTACTTAATGCTTCCACTGAGTAGAAAGATTAATTTTCCACTAAAATCCACTTGTTTTCAGCCATAAAAGTTCTACATGCAGATGGCCAAGCTATGTGAAGCCTAGTATAAAAGCTAAAATGTAATATTTTCCCAACTATGTTTTTTTGTAGGACTGGCCTGACATTATAAAGCCAATCAAAGGTGTTGGTGTCAGAAGTGTATGAAATGTGGAGGTCCAGAAGGCTTGGCTTTTCTGAAAATAATGCTGATAAATGGGGTGTTTGTAGACATGAATGGAAACCAATGTCAGTGAAGCAGCCTGGCTACAGAGGAGTAAGTTATGGGACAGCTGTAGCTCTTCTCCTGCACCTATGAAGCTGGTCTGTGGCAAGGAGGGGATGATAGTAAGAAACTGCAGCTTGGGCAGGAGACCAGCTGTTTGGCAGTTTTGGTGTACGGCAGAGGTGACTAAGTCATGCCATTGTCCATGACATGAGCAATAATGGAGATGACAGGGAGGTTTTTTTCTTCTTTGTGGTAATGGTGGCGAGTCTCACTATCCTTCGGTACAATAAAATGGCTTTGCTGTGGGACTTCTAGTCAGAGATAACGATGGTCAGGGAAGCGATGCTCCAGCACAAAGTAGGACACAGCACCATGCCATGCAGCCACAAAAGCTTTGAAGTAATATGGCAAACGGCTTCAGTTAAGGTTCCTGATTATATGGTATAGATGCAGTCAAGTATGGCTTTTCCATATATTGCCTGTTATTTGCCTTATCCAACTGCATAAAGCTTGATTGAATAGTTACAGAATTAGTGGGTTTGCATCAGTAGACACTGAATGCTTAGAGAGAAACATTCTGGCTAGTCACAGAACTTTCCAGATGGATCTGTTGCATCTGGGTGGATGTTCAGTTTTTCATTTATTTATAGCAGGAATAGCTTTTGTATCTGTTAAAGTACAATAATAAATCTACTGAACTACCAAATAATATATTTTCCTGCTTGCTTTCAGCTGATTACCACATCTCTAGGTATCTTAGGATAATATGAACATCTGTTCCCTGGAGATTGACTCTTCACAGACAATAATCATAAAGCTAATGAATGGAGTAGAGAATGGTGTTTAGGAAACAACTAGGGACAGCTCTGCCTCTCTTTGCTAACTCTCACCCTACCATTTCATTCCTTTCACCAGACTGGCTTTCTGAAACACCCTACAGCAAACTTGCCATATGCAATATTCCATTTTCTTCAGAGCAGGATAGAAAAATCAGATAGTGACTCTGGGAGTCAAACAGCTTGCTCTAACAATTTGTGTTAGCAGATCATCAGAAATGGATAGTCTTGCCTCCTTTCCCACCCACTCTGAACCCTAGAGCACAAGACCAGAAGCAGGTCTTGCTCCAGCACTCACCAGTGATCTCAGGGAGAGATCTTCTCCTATAATTTCTCATAATTTAAGATGAGTGAAATAGATTACTTTCCTGGCATGTTTTTCAGTTTGCTATTTTTAATGATAGAAGTGAATCTGACACCTAATTTGCACTCGTTAAAACAGGCTTAGGAAAATGTGTTGTAAATACATCTTGGGACAAATATAAATTAATATAGTTCAGGATAAAATAACTTCCCCGTTGTGGGTGAGAATGAAAATAATGCTGTGGGGAGATTATTCTGCTTCTGTGTGCTGGAGGATTCTTGTACCTTTTTATGTAGTATTTATGTTGGTCATTGCTGGAGACAGGACTTTTAAATGGACCTCAAGTCTTAGGCAGCATGACAGCCCTGTTGTTCTAAGGCAGCCAGATGAATGTTAACTCTTGGGTCTCTCCTGGATTACAGATGTGATAAAACAGGCAAACAAATGTCTGTGTATCAAGCAGTGAAATAGCTTCAGATGAAAGAGAGCCCTGTAGCTTCTGTAAGAAACATGGATGTAGTTAATTCAGCATATGTAATCTTACTGAGAATGTACAGGGGGCAGGATGGAAGAATAGCTTTGTTTTGACTGTAGCAAAATGAAATTCAATACGCTTAGTAAAGTATTGTACATTGCCTGCTGTTACGGTAGCTGTTGCAGTTTTGTGACATGGATGATACTCTTTTGACATGTCTCATGCTAGGAGGCAGCTAAAAAAGCTTAGTCACTGCCCAGCACTTGTTTTTTATCATATACCCTCTCCTGTATCACCAACTTGATGTTTGGGAAAAGCTTTTCTGTGACGGGGAATCTGTTAAGTGGAAGATAAGTGTTCTGCGTGGGAACAGTGTTTTTATTTCTCCCTTTTTTGTATTTACAGGAACAATTCCAGTTCTTTAATCCTGTTCTTAGGCAGTTTTTAACTGTATTCCTCCTTCAAATTCTGTATGCAAAGATTGCTTGTCATAAATATACTTATTTTCTACAGCATCAACGTAGGTTCATCAGTAGGTGTCAGTTCAACATTGGATGAACTGTTTAAATCTCTCTCCAAACCTTTTCCTTCTCCATTTCATGGCAAGTCAAAGTCTAGCGACTGAAAGGAAATCACTATGGTTACAGCACCCAGTTCCAGCAACGAGTGCAAGATTTAAGTCTTACTGCTTGTAGCAAAATATATATGTTTGAGCCACCCGCAGATATTTGGGATCACGTTTGCAAGTGTTAAAACAGGCATTGACAGTTTTAGATAATTCCATTGCGACGCTTTGCTTGCAAGACAGTGGTCTGCTATTATAAATGAATTGCTTACATAAGAAGTGAAAGAATACACAGTAGCTTAAAGCACAGCTCGAAGCAGTTGTTGAGTTTTTAAAGTCAGAAACCTAAGATTTAATCACCACCTGGTTAGCAGTCTGTGTCAACACTGTCAGCCAAAAAAATGATTGAAACTTGGTTCCTTCCCAGCTGCAAATATTACCAAGACATCACCATGGGCCATTTTTAGGCATTATGAGAGCAGTGAACGTTATGAAGCACTAGATTTTCAGAAACCTACAGCAGATGACTTTATGGCCCCAGGTGGTTGGTATTTCCTATGTTGAGGTCTCTCACCCCAATTAGTAACTAATTTCAATCCAATTGCTTACAGATGGTGGAAAACTGCTGACCTACCACTGCTGCGTCTAGTAGACATGTATCTATCCGTAAGCCAAATTAACAACCCAAGACCAGGATCACAGAGGGAGATTTGCATAACATTAAGTGTCTAAATTGACTTCAACAGCGTGGCTTGTGCGTGCAAAGTCAGATTTGGGCTTAAGTTTCTCATGGAACTGAAATTGGAACACAGATTTTTGCTTGATCTTCAGTTCTTTTAATCTGCTGAACCTCTGCAGGGCTGGAAACTATGTTGGTTTGTACTGGTGCTGCTGCGATTGGTAATTCACTTAATTGTGTGCCTGATTTCAAGCGCCCAGTGTCCTCGCTGAAATGGAAGCTGCTTAGAGCAATGTAGGTGCCTGAGCACTGCCAGAGCAGTACTGGGGGCTCTGCTCAGGGGCAAGCCTAATGGGAGAATCTGGACCAATAATGCTTTTACACTGGCAAGTGTCTCTTCTGGCTGTGGCTCAGGCATAGGAGGTAATCTGGATGGGGAACATCTAATCTGGACCATTCTGTTCTTCAGGTTAATAAATGATTGTACAGGGTTGTCTTTATGCTTAATGGATGGGAAAAGAAGGCTTAGAGTTCTCCAAGAACTGAATTTCAAACACCAGTACAGCAACTAGCATAGATCAAGTAGCTCTATATCATAACATGTGACAATGTGGTTTTTTATAACATTCTCACAATGGCACTAACAGCTAATCCTGAAGGGCTCGTTATCCTATAATATCTATTCTCTGGATTTTTTTTTTCTTGATGAAGTGGAGAGCTAATTAGAACCTTTAAGCAAATCCCATAGATAACATTTTTCTACATTACAGTTGTCAATAGCACACACCATTTTTCCTGTTGATATATGATTTTTCTTTATGATATTAATTTTTTGAGTCTTTGAGGACATTGAAATATTTTATGTTTTACTATAAGTAATCTCTTCCATTTAGTGACTCACCGTAATTGTGGGTCTTTTTTGTCCTGAATCTATTAAGTATAATATGGATGTAGAATTTTCTCCAGATCACAAGTGTTTGAACTTTGCAACTGTCAACTGTATCTCAAGCAGCTAGTGTATATTTACGATGGGATTTTTTTTTTGGTATATGAATTAGGAGGCAGCTGCTGCTGCTATCACTTGACTCTTTAGATTGAGGATGTTTGAAAGAATGCATTATTTCAAATTAAGCTTCATTTGTATCTGAGGCCTGAGATGAGTAATTGCTAACTCTTTTTGCCCTGGAGATTTTAGTTTTGTTTTGCTCAGAGGAACCTTAAGAATGATGTTAATTGTTTGGGGTATGGTTTTTTGTGTGTTTTTAAAAAAAACCACAAGGGACAAAAGTAGAAACAGCTGGTGATGGAATAAAATGGAACATGTGCTCAGAAATTGTAGATCAAGTCACTTCTTGTTTATTCTCTGATAACTGGTTTCCTAAATAAAAGAAATGTGGTGGATCTCAACTATCTGATGTTCAGTAAAGCATCTTTGGTTGTGTGATTTTTAAATTGGAGAAGATGGGAATCAGTACAAGAACAGCAGAATGGTTAAGATACTGGATAAAAGGGGATGTGCCAATTATGTGTGCTGGACATAGAAGAAACGTGTTAAGGGAGATTACAGGTGGAAATGCTCAAAGATGAGATTTGGGAGTAATTCTTATTTTCTTTTATATTTTCTCTGGCACAAAAAATCAAAACGTGTCAATGATATTTGCACCTGATATTAAAGTAAGCAGCCCCAGTCAACGTCACAGAGTATCGGAATATCACAACGATCATCTTGAATGTCGGGGTAGTAGAAGTGGGATTATGTTCAATACTGAAAAGTCATAGACTGTGAGACTAAAGATAAAGGTTTCTTTTACAAGCTGAGACCTTGTTGGGGAATGGAATGAAAAAAAGAAGAAAAGATGGATATTTATCAGTCTGATGTGACACTTATGCAGATGGTATAGAAAGAACAGGATCCTACTTTGTATGAAATGACATATACCAGATAAGTCAGGGACAAGCTAACCTTGCTGTCCATGAGCAAGTGGGGCTGGGAATGCTGAGCATCGTACCCATCATTCAGAGAAGGACTAGTTAATCACTGAGGAGCTTAATTCAGGCTTGGGTAGTCGCAGAGAAGGGCTGTGGCAATGGTCAGGTTAATGGAAAGAGGGGTCCTGAACTCCAGGTCGAGCCTTGCATGACAGTAGCAGGCTTGGTGAACAGGAGTTTGAGAAATCACTATACGGGGATCCTGATTCCCTCTTACTTGAGCTGCTTGTTCTGCCAGCTTGTGGTGGGCTGTAAAACCTGGACTGACTGTCATGCAGGCAGTCAGAGCATGCCTCCGAGACACGCTGTGGGTCTGTGCCTGTCAGCCTGCCATCACTAGCTGAGACCCGGCTGAAAAACTCTCTGAAAGGTGTGGGAAATGCACAGCACCAGCAGCGGCTTTTAAAGGGTGAGACAGACGCGGGCAAAGGAGCACTTTTAAAAAGAAAGACTGGCAGGGCTACCTTCTCCGACTTTCAGCATGACAGCTTTGCCTTACACGCTGATGAGAACTGACCATCAGAAACGCACTCCTGACAAATGCTCTGCTTTGCTGTCAGCATTGAAACTATAGCTGGTAATGCTGCATCTGCCCCTCCTAAAGCTGTAGGTGTTCCCTCACTTGCATGCTGTGGGTAGGAGAGCAATTCCTCCCTCCCCCAGCTTCAACGTTATCCTGGTAGCACCAAGGATGCCTACAAGCTCTAGCGAGGCTGGGCTGCTGTGCGCTACGCCCTGCAGGCAGGAGAAGACAATTTAGAAGGCAATTTAAGCTGCATGGCAAAGATCTGGATGTGGGGAGATATCCTTTGCTAGGGTGTCAACAGTAGGGTTGTCTGTAGCTGTTTGATTGGAATTGTCGTTTAGATCTTCATTAGGGTATTCTGGGGAAGGTGATGGTGGAAAAATAGAATAAAGGCAGGAAGGTGAATGTAGAGAGGAGATGGAGGGATTATGAAGTACTGGGGCAGGAAAAAGCAGTCAGTGAGGGATCAGGCAAAGGCTAGCTCTTCAGAGATCAGAAAAGTGATTGGAGGGAGCAGAAGACAGTTCGGGAAATCAATTTTCTGAATAATATTTTAAGTCAAGTCAGGGAAATGCATTTCCTTCTACAAAGCTTTCACTTCTAAGGAACAGGAAAAATAAAAATGCAATATAAGGAGTTTAAGCAGCTATGTACTGGGGAAGCCTGGGAAAGGAAACAGGCAAATTTACACGCTTGGGCATCAGGGAATAGTAACATCAGAAGGAAGAATGAGGTGTTTATGGTTTCTTGTGTTTTGTTAGTTTTGGTGGGGTTTTTTAGGTCAGCAGGCAAATGGAAAAATAAAAATAATTTCAGATTACCCACAACTAAAAACTTCAATTTTCTTGCTGAAACGAAAATTCCTCTAAAAAACCCACCAAGTGTTGCTCAAAAACATTTTAAACAACTTTATCATAAATAATTAAGTACAGATGAATATACTATAAAAATATAATCTTAAAAATCAATGTATCAGACAGTTGACACAGTACTTTATGCTAGAGAGGTTGAAAGTCTTCAGAAAAGGTAAGAAGAATTCATGAACAGTTTTTAAAAATATTTGTGTGCTGAGAGACCTTCCCAAAGTTTCATCTAAATGACTCAAAGCATGTGGGTGTTCAGTCTCTTTCTAAGCGATACCTACAAGTTTATATATGAATTATGGAATCATGCAGGTTGGAGGAAACCTCCAGAAAACCTCGTCCAGCTCCCAGCATGTCCAACAAGATGAGGCTTTCTGGGGCCTCGTCCAGTTGAATTTTGAACATCTTTGAGGATGGAAACTCCACAACCTCCCTGGGCAACCTGTTCTGGTGTTTCACTACCCTCGTGGGGAAAACTTTATCCTTATGTTCAGGCAGAATTTCTCACATTCCAACTTGTGCCCCTTGTCTCTCATCCTATACCTATGATATGCATAAGTTAAATATAAAGAAGCTTATACTTATGTACCGAACTGGAAATTTGTTTAGAGCCGACTGTTAAAGGTATTACATGATGATATTGACTTTTAATTTCTTCTTATATGTTCATGCATGATGTTTTTGAACAGGAAATTTCTTAGCCTTTAAATCACCTTAAAGTAGAAATATATGTGACTAAGACAGGCAACCTATGGTTAAAATCTTCCAAGTGTCTTGTAATTATCACAGAATCACAGGGGTTGGAAGGGACCTCTGGAGATCATCTAGTCCAACCCCCCTGCCAGAGCAGGGTCACCTACAGCAGGTTGCACAGGATGGCATCCAGGTGGCTTTGGAATGTCTCCAGAGTCGGAGGCTCCACCACCTCTCTGGGCAGCCTGTTCCAGTGCTCTGCCACCCTCAAAGGAAAGAAGTTCCTCCTCATGTTTAGATGGAACTTCCTACGTTCAAGTTTGTACCTGTTACCTCTTGTCCTAAATCTTAAAAATATCTTTTGCCCTAAATCTTTAAAATATCTTTTGTTCCACTGAGTTTATATTTGAAATTTTGGCTGCAATGCTTAGTTTTCAATATGTAGACCAGAAAACGAAGTAGATCAAAGCGCTTTTTGTAATTTCCTAAATCTTCACCTACAGGTGAAGCAAAAGTTCTCCCAGACATGGGTTGGGTCAATGATTTTAAACCCTTAGCTGGTGGGAAACATCTGTCTTTCGTTTATGTGAAGGTAACCCAGAAAATTATTTTCATTCACATAAGGTGTTTTTCTGAGAAAATCTCCTGCATTATTTTACCCTGTAATGTTGCAGTAATAGCATGTGTGTCTTTCTGTGATATTTTACTTTTCTAATTAAAACTTGTTGGGAAATAATACTGAGGATTAATTTTTTTTAACCATGAAATGTTGTCATATCTCAACACAAGAATGACAGAAACAGCTCACAAAGAATTAATCTTGAACATTTTACTGTGAGTGAGTTCTTATTAGTAAAAGACAAGAAACTTACAGTGAAAGGTTTGAGTCACTTTGAGTAACAGCTATTAAAAGTCAGGTGTGTTTTAATTTCTTTTAGATTCCTGCCTTATTCCCAAGTGTGAAGAAAACTGAGGAAAAAAAGGAAAGAAAAGCATCCTCTGCTAGTATGCTTCTAGCAAAGAACTGTTGGGAATCAAGTTTTGAAGTTGCTTGCTTATAGAGAAGCATAGGTGATTTGAGAATGTATTCAGCATTTTCTTCAGCTGGTGTTTGCAAGTAATACTTCTTTCTGGCCAATGTATTTTGATGTTTAGGTATCTACCATAGAAATAAGAGCGTAGCTCAAGTAATAAGTCTGTAGGAATGGTTTGGTGTATATCCCAGTGTAAAAATTGGCTGCCAGCTAATCTTTTCATAATCATCTGCAGGTTTAGATAGGGGAAGATCTGACATTTGATTTTTAGAATACTAGCTCATTTCCCTTTCTTTTCTCTGTCTAAGGTATATCATATTTCTTTAATAAAGAAGACACATTTCCGTAATAGAAGACACTCTGATATTACAATAAAGAATCATAACAGAAACCGTAGGGACTTAGTGCTTGCATTACTTTCTCATCTGTTTGCAAATACACTTTAATATCAATTTTTACTTTGATGTGGCTGTTTATATATCTATATACAGGTGTTAGTGTCTTACAAGAATTGTTTCTGAGTATCTTCATTTTTTTATACATTGTTAGTCTAAAATACTGAATTGCTCTGTTACAGCTTCAGCAGTGCTAGTATACACTTCAGGGACATTCACATGAACACATCATTTGATCTACTGAACTTTGACACTAGTTTTCCAGGTACTCTCTGAAACTTTTTTGATTACACTCCTGTCAGGAGGAATATTCAGCCTTGATTTAAAACAAAACTTTTGTCTGCTGCCACTCAAACATAAGCCACTGAGCAAGCTGTTTCTTTGTTTCATTAACTGAATTTAGAAACAATGGGACCTGGGTCCAGGCCCTTTTCTTGAAAGGATTTGCTCTTTCTGGTAAGCAAGTAACTACATATCTTCATGAACTTTGCCATGCCCAGCAGAATTGAGCTAGAGAGCTCTACCTTACCCACTCCATGAAGATTTGTAAATATCTGAAATACAGCTGGAAGATGTATATAATATAGCCAGAAGCAAAATCAGAAAATTATTATTATTATGAGAAACTTAACACGGGATTCACAGAGCTCCTTAAGCAATGAAAAGCATACCGGCTTTCTGAAGAAAAATTGGTAAGGGCAGGTGGTGACTGCCTCTGGAAATCAGTGCTCTTTTCTGACAAATGCATTAATTTGTAATGGCTGGTAGTGTCGGCTGTAGGCAACCTCCCTCATCTAAGAAAGACAGCTCCAGATTTCGGCATCTGTGAAATGTAAAATTTGGCTTTTGATGCCAGGCTGGATCAATGTTTTAATTAAGGGAACCTATAATCCTTCCTTTAGCTGCCACTTTCCACTGCTTGTGGCAACACGTAGCTTTTTGTCTTACAGTGAAGAGGAAATTTCCAAAACACTTGCTGAGAAAAACAAATAAGTGTACTTTTTAGGATATTGTTGGAGAATCCAACACTGAATCCTGTGTTTATGCACGCTAGCCACTTGATCTTTGTTGTGAGATTTCTTTCTGTGTTTCTGTTTCTCTAGCAAGTGAATTTTTATGTTTATTTGCCATTCCTGTTTATACTCATTCAATTCTGAGAACTTTCAAAACCCTACTTTGCAGTGGAAGCAGAGTTAATTAGCCCACCCTAGAGTTCGAATTACCCTCATTAATATGACCAGTCCAGGTTCACTAGTTACCAAGGATTACCAAATAATGATCACATCAAGGAAAGTTACAATTTGCATGTACAGACTATGCAAAGTGAGAGAAGCGGAATTTGCTGAATGTTTTGTTTTGTTTTGTTTTGTTTTCCACAAGAAATTACATGTTAAGTAAGCACAGACTTATGCCTGACAAGGACTTTTAAAGGAAATAGGAGAATCATATTAAATTCAGAGATATGCTTTCGATGCCTGTTTTGTTCTATTTCTGGTAAATTAAAAGGTGTATGCATACTGCTTTGACTATTCTGATAACCTGACTTTTGAAGCAATTGACCTGAATTTCTGGGATTGTTTCAGTTTTTGTTATTTGCTCATTGTGTACCATGTAAGTGGGTTTTGTTTCTTCGTAATACTGATGCCTGTGTAAGGAAGGTCACTTATGAACTGACTAGTTTTGAACAGAATAGAAGGATCTGCTGCGTAAGACAAAGGAAATTTTCAAATTACTTTCCATCATGGGAATGTGTTTACAAAAGCAGTATTCAGAGCAACTTTGGGAGTAAAACAGTATTTCTGCCCCCCGCCCCCCTGCCATCAACCCACCTTATCAGTTCCACTACAGTATAGTATTTTATCGTAAAGCATGCTTCAAATGCTAAAAATGTCTCTCTCCAAGAGTGCATCACACATGAAGAAAAAGAGAATTCTCAACATTTTTTCAATAGATTAAATATGTACTTGCCACATATTTCTGCAATGAGGAGCAGTAGGATTACTACCAAGATAAAGATTCTTTAGCCTTTTTGATCCTAAGAATTTTATTTCTTCTGATTTCCTATTTTCTTTCACTTTAATTTTTTTTCCAAATTCCTCTCTGAAGGATAGGATAGGGTAGTCCTATTCTTCTATTTTCAGCCTTTTACTATGTTAATATAAAAATATTCCTTTATCATAGACAGTACTGTCTGCTGACTACAGAAATGACTGGTTTGAAAGTCCAGGCTGTGAGAAGTTCATTTATATCATTTGTTTTGTCACAGGCTTGATAAAAGCTGTTTTAGATGATGAAGGAAGAAGTAACACTACAGACAAGTGATTGGTCAAGGTTGATTTCATGTAAAATTAATCCATAAGGAATATTATTTCATTCCATAGAGCAGAAGTGCAAGTTTTCTTGCTACTTGACTAATCCTTCCCTGATGAGAGCTTCACTGATCCTGAAAACTTCTGGACTGGTTTGCCAAAGAATTTCTCTTTCCCATCAATGACACATGGCTGGACCGTTAAAGCATGTGGATTACTTCAACATACAGTTTTAGTTTTCTTAATGCACATTATGATATATTTCTCATGTAAAATTCCAGGAGTTACATTGTGAAAATACATACTTATGATTAGATTAAAAAGGGTAAGAGTGTTTTAAAACCTGGATTTACCTCTATCCTGTGTGCAAATTTTCATTGACAGATACTCATTCAGAAATCTTCTGCACGTTTCAGCTCATTCTAGCTAGTGCTTGTGTCTTTTTGTTTGTTTGTTTGTGGGGCAGCGTGCTAGTATTTTTGAGAATCAGAAGGCCTACCACCCCTCAAGGGCAAAAACTACTACATGTTCATCTGCCTCTCTGAAATGCTTATGCACCAATACGTGCAGCATGGGGAACAAACAGGAAGAACTGGAGATCTGTGTGTGGTCGCAGGGCCATGATCTCATCGCAATTACTGAGACATGCTGGGATAGCTCACATGACTGGAACGCTGTTGTGGATAGCTATGTCCTCTTTAGGAAAGATAGGCCAGCAAGGCGAGGTAGTGGAGTTGCTCTTTATGTGAGAGAGCAACTGGAATGTATGGAGCTCTCCCTGGGGGCAGATGAAGAGAGAGTCGAGAGCTTGTGGGTAAGGATTAAGGGGCAGGCTAATACAAGGGACACTGTTGTGGGGGTTTATTACAGGCTACCTGATCAGGATGCAGAAGTTGATGAGGCCTTCTACAGGCAGCTGAGAGCCACCTCACAATCACAGGCCTTGGTTTTCATGGGGAACTTCAATCACCCTGATAGCTGCTGGGAAGGCTACACAGCTAGGCACGTACAGTCCAG
>VYXH01006643.1:154-24477 GCA_013397275.1 Burhinus bistriatus
GGCACTTGGCCTTGCTGAACCTCATGCCATTGGCCTTGGCCCATCGATCCAGCCTGTCCAGATCCCTCTGTAGAACCTTCCTACTCTCAAGCAGATCGACACTCCTGCCCAGCTTGGTGTTGTCTGCAAATTTACTGAGGATGCACTTGATCCCCTCGTCCAGATCATTGGTAAAGATATTAAACAGAACAGGCCCCAGTACTGAGTCCTGGGGAACACCACTTGTGAGCAGCTGCTGACTGGATTTCACTCTGTTCACCAGCACTCTTTGGGCCCAGCCATCCAGCCAGTTTTTTGCCCAGGGAAGAGTACACCTGTCCAAGCCATAAGCAGCCAGTTTCTCCAGGAGACCGCCATGGGAAACAGTGTCAAAGGCTTTACTAAAGTCCAGGTAAACAACATCCACAGCCTTTTGCTCATCCACTAAGTGGGCCACCTTGTCATAGAAGGAGATCTGGTTAGTCAAGCAGGACCCATCTTTCATGAAGCCATGCTGACTGGACTTGATCACCCAGTTGTCCTGCATGTGCTGCATAATGGAATGGAGTCTTTTACAGAGCGTCTTCTACCCTAGGCAAGGGGGAAACTGGAGCTGTGCATGCTGGAATCTTTCTTCATGCATTTTATGTGAGGCCCTAACTTAAAGTCACTTTCTGACAATGCTGATGGATTCAGTATTTCTAGGTGAGATCAGGTGAATTGCAATGGAGCTTTCAAATCTGATGAGTGTAAAGTAGTTCAGGGCTGCCAAGGGTACAAAAATATGGAAAAAAGAAAGCAAAGATATTCAAGCCGTCACAGATACCACAAGCAGCATACGCTAGTAAAGTTAATGCTTCACTTGGCTTAATATATATAGCTTCTCAGCAGTGGTAACCAGAGCACTGTGCCAATACGGATCTAATGCTAATGGAAATCAAGTGAGTACCTGTAGCACAAATTCAGATGTATTGCCATAGCATTCAGTCATGCTCTACTGATATCCCTGTCTATGCAGAAACATATATAATCTATGTACTTTTTAAAAGTAAATTCAACCTATAGGATGGACTTGGGTTATGAGTACATGAGAGGTGTTCACAACAGTGCATCTTGGGAGGGACTGTTGCTTTCTGCTGAACTCAACCAGTAAGATTTAAGCAATAACTGAATTTGATCAAATGGCAGTGTGTTTCGATGACTGAAAATGTCAGTGCTTTCATTCTTAACCCCTTTGCTTACCGATCCATAGTTTCAAAGAATCATGGGATAAATTAGATAGGGAGGGGACCTTGTTCCTTCAAGTTCTGAATATCTTCAAGGCTAAAGATTCCACAAACTCTTTGAAAGACTTAGCGGTGATTTTTTTTCTTGTATCTAAGAGGAATTTATTGTATTGCAGCTTGTGTCCACTACTTTTCATCCTGTCACTGTGCAGCTCCAAAACCAGCTGTTGCTGTTTTTCTATACTCTCCAGCTAAGCAGCAGAAGACATTGATATGATCTCACCTTAGCTTCCTCTTCTCTCAGCTGAAAAAAAGCAGGCCTCTCAGCTTCTCTTCAGATATCAGGTGGTTCAGCCTCCTAATCACCTTAGCAGCCCTTTGCTGGACACACTCCTCTATGTCACAGAATCACAGAATGGTTGAGGATGGAAGGAACCTCTGGAGGCCATCTAGTCCACCCCCCATGCTCAACTAGGGTCATCTAGAACCAGTTGCCCAGGACCATGTCCGGACAGCTTTTGCATATCTCCAAGGATGGAGATGGACATGTCAATGTCTGTCTTGTGCTGAGGAGACCAAAACAGCATAACAGATGCAGTCTTACAAGTGCCAAAAGAGAAAACAATCACTACCTACTGCCTGCTGACTGTAGTCTTGCTGATATAGTTCAGTACGTAGTTAGTTTTCTTTGCTGCAAGAGCACACTGCTGGGTCACCTACTTCTTTTCCACCTGGAAGCTCAGGCTCTTTTCTGCAAAGCTGCTTCCTAGCCAGTCAGCTGCCGGCCTCTACTTTTGCATGTGGTTATTCAATCTCAGAGTCAGGGTCTTGCATTTGCTGGACTTCATGAACCTCTTTTCTGCCCATTTATATTTCCTGCAAAAGTCTCGCTGAATAGCAGCTCTATTTTCTAGTACATTGACCATTCCCTCACAGTTCCGTATCATCTGCAAACTTGGTGGGATTACCTTGTGCTCCATTGTCCACATCATTAATAGGAATGTTAAACAGTATTGGCCCCTATATTGTCCCTGAGGGACACCACTAGTAATCAGCTGCCAGTTGGATTTCATACTGCTGATCACCTCCCTTTGAGCCCAGCTGTCTGACCAGTTTTTCACTCATTTATTGTCTGCTTATTCAGTCCACATTCACTAATTTGCTTACAAGAGATACTATCAGAAATGATGTTGAAAGCCTTGGCAATGTCAACAATTCACGACTCTCAAGTGCTTAGTCATCTCTTCATAGAAAGCTACCAGGTTGGTCAAGCCCTTTGATTAATTTTTGCTGGTTCCCGGTTACCTTCTTGTTTTTCTTTGGCCTGGAAATGGCTTTGTGGAGGATTTACTCCACAACCTGCAGCAGGAATGATGTAAGGCTGACTTGCCTGTAATTCTCTGGATCTTCCTTCTTGGAGATGGATGTGATATTTGCCCTTTTCCAGTCATCAGTAAAGTCCCCCAGCTGGCATAACCTTTCAAAGACTATAGAGAGCTGGCTCTACCAGCACCCTGCCTGGTCCCATGGACTTGTGTATGTTCAAGTAGGTTAAGAGCTCCCTAAATCTACCTTCCTCTAGTATGGTTAATGCTTCACTTTTTCTTCCTCTTTACCTAAAATCTGGCTCTCAATCCATAAGGCTTACTATAACAATATTTTCTCCCCTTCAATCATGGTTTCTTTTTCATGACAAAGAGAGGGATTCGTAGGGGTGCTGGCTGTGCTATCTACCCCCATGATAGCCCAGCCCGGAATGTCAGGTACTCTGGGAAGAAGACAGAGAGGAAGGCAGACTGCTACAGGGGCTTCATATCCATACCTGAACTGCATCCAGCCCTATTCATGACAGTAGGAATATTTGATATATTAATTCCTTACCACGGTTTGATTTTGATTTTTTAATGAGGACTTATATTTGTGGACTTATTTTTGCTTTTTTAGGCACCCATAGAACATGGGTAGCTGTATAAGTGAAAGAAAGGGGGGTCGTGAAGATTGTGACACAGTGAATCACTGTTTATTCTATCTCTAAAAATGCCTGGAGCCACATAATTTGACTTCAACATTTACAGTTCTCTACAGTGAATATACTATTATTAGTCAACTTGTATGCATAATGCTAGCACCAATTGCTCTGATGAAAAGAATACATGAGCTATCTGAAACACCTGGATTAACTTTAACCTGTTGCTTGCTGAAGTGAACTTGTATGCCTTCTATGGCATCCCAAAGAGTTTCTGTTTAAATGAACAGAGCAAGAAGAATAATTTCTTCAGGCAACACTCAGTGAGCTTTACTGGAAAATTATGATTGCTCAGACTGTTTTTTTCAAGCAGAAAAGAGGTTAATATTATCGAGATAGTAATAACAAAATACATATGAAGCAAACTTATTTTGCTTGTGTAGCTTATTGTTTATGGGTGAAAGAAATCAGGATTTGTTTTTAGATGTAGATATTATTCCAATCAGTGAGAGTTTGTTTGGCTCGGTTTTTTAAATGTTTTTATTTTTAAGCCTCCAGGATATAATCATCATTAAAAGATAACTCGGAATATTCTTAGTGTTTAGCAGCTGAATGGTTCAGTTTAGCTCTGATAGGATATATCTCTCAAGTGAAATTGTTTCCTATCTCTAAGCATGTGAAATAAACTGCTGGGAAATGTATTTTAAAACTTAGAAAAGAGTAAAATCTTTATTTTCAGACCATCTAGACCTTGCCTAGAGCATTGTTCCTACAATATTCGGTTATAACGAGATTTATAGGGATAAGTGCACTGAGCAATTGTTATGTCTCATCCTCAGATTTAAGGAAAGTTTTGCATGCAGAAGCTACCTTCATGGCCTTCTGTGGCTCATTTCCCTGCCCCTGGCAAGAAGATTTTAAACTTCCCTTGTGTGTTTAAGACTGTGTAAATCCTAGGTTAGATTTGGCTAGGTACTCTTGTGCTTTGCCATCCCGTAATCTCGCACACAAATACACAAAAGGCAAACTAATTTATTTTATTTCCTTGAAAAATTGTCTTCATACTGTTAGCTTAGAGGAAGCTTAAAGCTAAGCAGGTAAAAGTAGTTATTTCTAGCAATAATTTTCCATTTTCAGAAAATGGAAAAAGTTAATAACACCAATTTTTACCCTACATATAAAGCAATTTCCATTTTAAACATAATGTAAATAGCTTTTTTCCCTCTGTCACAGATCTAAGTTACTAAATATTTTCAAAACCTGTCACCAGTGAAAAAATCCTTTCTTACTTATTCATTTATCATCAGGTCTTAAGCAAAGACTTGGAGTTTCCAATTACAAAAAAAAAAAAAAAAATATTATTATGGATAATTTTCAGAAGCAGAACTTAAAATTCTCTTTCCACAAGCTTCTGCAACAGTAAAATTTCATCCAGCTCTAGAGTAAGAGAGTACATTTCCACTATTAAGCACGTAAGCAATACGTTGGGAAAGAACACACTGCTGTTCCTCCAATGAGATATTGATTTAATATCAGTAATCTACAGGATCACCATCTCTAAATTAAACCTAAGAGAGTGACTAGTTTCTTACGGCTCTTAAGGGACTCCAAGTCAATAACAGTAATGCTTGACATTTGTATAGCACAAGATTTTGAGATACCTTATAGATGTTAATTATACCTCACAATAACCCTTGTAGCTAGTAATAAATCATGTACAACATTCACTGCCTAAAAGTCAACATCTACTTTTTTTCTGGTGCTCAATGTATCATAAAATATTTTTGACATGCATATTGCATATGGAAGGTGACCACGATATAAAACCAACTGTGCACCTGATAGTAGCTCTGTCTTTGTACCACAAATACAGGAGACCTGGTAGGACCTGTTTTAGTAATGCCTGAGTTAAACTACAAGGTCCAGCTGGGGCGAGGCGCTTCTGCTCCTGCAGGGCCAGCTCTGCATGGTCTCCGTGCTGCCCAAACGCCACAGCTGAGCACACCCAGACAGCTCGGAGGTTAATAAATTATCAGAGCTCACAATCCAATGTCTTAAGAGAAGCAAAAATGGAAAACAGCTTCAATTAACATGCTTGCAAACTGCAGTAATTTAGGAAGGAGTCAGTCCTCGCTCCAGTGTCCAGGCGGTAAGGGCAGCTGCAAGGAGTCTGCTCATCAACCTCCCCCAGCTCAGCTGCCACCTCTTCCAGTTGGAAACTCAAGAGATGCAGAGCGTCTCGAAGATGAAAGACAGATGATGCTAAACAGCATAAAATTACAGCAAACATTTGCCATTATTTTTGCTTGTCTATAAAAAGAATTGCTGACCCCTTTCATTGGATAGGTTAATAAACTGTATTCCCAGAGAAATGTTTTCTTGAGGGGAAAAAAAGAGGTGTTTTGTGAAATGTTTTTAGGCTTCCAAAATCATGCTTTCTTCAAAGAAATTAGTATTTTTCTTTAATGCTTTTCTCCTTCCACATCTTTTAAAAAATAAGAAAAGAAAAACAAAATTAAGAAGTGGCAGACAAGAGAAAGGAAGAATGGAAATAAGAGCAAGGAATGGAAAACAGTATTTTAAAAGTAAATGGAGAACTTTATGTTATTCATGGAAAATTCATATTTTGAAGGCTGATAAACAAAACTTTAGAAATTAAAAAGTATAATTGTCTGTAAAACTTTGCATTTTTTCTAGTTAATGCTATTTATGAGGTTCTGTTACACACTGATGCATCAAATCAGTGTTGCCCTAAGGAAAAGACTGTGGACTGAGCTTCTCAACTTTGTGCAAGCATAAAGGAAACTAGGCATTTTATTGCCAAAGAGGTCACTGCCTCCTAAAGATCCTTGCCCCTCATTGCAGTGTCTCTCTTTCACCTATCTACCTCATTCAGTAACAACTGGCAGTACTAGAGCCGGAGTAGGATCCAGGACTTTTAATTTCATAGTGTCTTACTTGAACCACTGGACTATTTATCTGTACATTCTTTTTTGATTACAAAAAAGTGAGGAATTTCTTTCAAGATGGGCGTTTAATTTCATGACATTTACCTGGGTTGCCCCATGAAAGCCTGAGGTGGAAAGATCTTTATTTATGAACCAGACTGGGTTACACAACAGAGTATTGCCAGTTTCCCCTCACATTAGCATTCATTTCATGATTTTTATTTTTTTCCCTGACTGGAAGAACTGCCTACACCCCTGCTCACCATGGCAACTGAAGAATCTAGCAGCAGACTCGGGGTAGGAAAAAATAAGAAAAAAAAAAAGCTCGAAAATATCCCCTGATACTAAAATTGGTTTTGTTTTCACAGCAACACACTATGCAATTGCAAGAGAAAGACAGCTATCTACCTATATTTCGGTTGGAATCACCCAGCATGGGAGGAGAACAAAAAAGAGTGTGTATGTTTGCATGTTACACTGGAGTATGTTAAGGGTAGGTGGCACTTATTTTCGAAGCATATTTTGACTGCTGAGGGAGGATGAGATGTTGACAATGATATGTTAGTGGATGTTTCTGTGGAAGAGAAGACATTCATATGCACTGGATGGAAGTCACAGCAATTTTGTTTGAAAAGTTTTCCTTCTGTTCCTGAGTTGGTGCAATAGATATAACTGTTGACAAATATTTCTCAGCATGTCTAAACATATGGAAAGAATGAACCAAAGTCTTTCAACCACTGTCAGAATGAAAACAGGCACTGATGCATTTGCTAACCACATAGTAGAATGTTATACAAGGAATATCAGCCTCATAGGTTATAGTTACTCAGAACAACAAAGAATGTACATTTATAGGAATCATTCCATACAGATTGCTAAAAAAGGCATTTTAAACATTACCTGGACACAAACTTGAAATTAGTAATAACTAAAACAATACTAAATTAGGTTGTTGCTTTTCTAAGGAGCAGACCACATATATTAGAAATAAGAAAGGAAAAAAACCCACCATACTGACTCACCTTATTAAAGAGGAAGGAGTCAACATCAAAACTAGTGTGTAAAAAAAGTCAGTGAACAGTTTTCTTCATTTCTGTGGGAAAAGTATTTGATTTATGTAAGGAAAACAGTCTGATATGCATTAATGTAATCACAGCAGACAAGCTTATTGGAAATTTTCTTTTCTTCCATAAAACTAGTTAAACAGTCTATTATTCTTAATGAAAAGACAACAGGTAAAATAACTTTCATTGTTTGCTATCAGTTGCAAATGACTTGCAATGGAGTACAAAATAACTAAGGATCAAATTGACCTCCAACATTATTTTCCACCACATTTTAAAGGCAAATTATTCCACATAATAAAAAAAGAGCTGCTATCTGGAGGCAAGAGCTCACAAACTCCTTGTGTGCTCAGTAGACCCACTGGGACACTGTGTTTCCCTCCAAACACACCCTTCACACAGCCCTCGTGGAAGGAAAGCAGCGGTTGCCCAGCTCTAGCCCAACACAGGAGAGCCGCAGACGAAGGATGCGGTTGGATTCAGGAACTGAAATGCACACCTGTGTCTACAGTGCAGATGACAGCCATTGTCAAAAACCTGATGGTCATGGTTTTCTCCTGCACAGAAATTCGAATAGGTAGTTATCAGGTTTGACAAGCCGGATAGTAATGAGCATGTGTTCAGAAACAACTGGATGAATTTTTGTTTATTTTTGCCAACATTCAACTCACTGCATTTTAATTTCCTGAATTAGCTCTCTGTTGCTAGTTATTCTCTAACTCTCTGAGTGAATGTAAGTTGCAGGAGAATGAAGGACAGGATCAACAAAATGCTGAAAGCAGAACTAACGCTACAAGCAATTGAGCCAGAGTTCAAGACAATCAAAGGCAAGTATGACAAAAATAGAGGAGTGGGAAAGTATGCATTGATAAGGAAGGATAATAGTAAAAATGCTGAGGCAGTGTTGTAAACTAATGATATGAAATATTGGTTTAAAAAAAAAATACATTTTTTTCTTTTTAAAATGGAATATTTAGGTTAAAACCACTTGGGGAATGACTGCAAAAGAATTAATCTTCAGGCAGTTTTAGAACAATGGTCTATACCTTCATGCAAATTCTGCTGTAGTTAGAAGTCCTGAGGGACAAAGGTACTTGCTAGCCCTCAGATATAGAACCAGCTTTGAATACCAAGTTAAAAGCATTAGACTAGCTAGAGTTTTCATTTCAAGCAATGGGAAAAAATGTAGAAATGCTTCAGAGACAGTGCATGAAAATCACTCAAAGAAAAGCATTATGATTTAGCCAAGAGACAAGGGGGAACTGGAAAAAAGATTCATCAAGAAAGTGTAAGAATGAAGGCAGACATACCAAAAGTTGAATGATAAAAGTTATTTTATTTATAAAAATAAAAGGAGAATTAGGTGTAAGTGGACCCCTCTCTGCGATTATCTTCATCTTCTTGACATTAAAGATAATCAATGTATAGTACTAATACTAAAGTAATCATTTACATCTATGTTCAAAAAAACAGCATGTTGGACTTGGGAGTGAGAGCAGCATTGGTGATACTGAAATCTGTGAAATGTTCATTAAATGTCCTTGCCTGAAGTAGCAGGGTTTTCAACCGGATTATTTAGTCCTATGTATGTCTGACCTATCTTTTCTATTTCCTTCATCTTTTCCTTTTACTTAATGTTTTCAGTTTCTTTTAATGATAACTTAGTCACGGGAGGATGACTAATCTGGACATTTTCTCAAATTAGTTTTGTAAACACTAAAGAAGCACTTAAATGGAAGCACTTCTCTACAGTTTCCAAAGATACTGTTGAATAATCAGCTGGTATCAGTAAGATTTGCAACATGCATACTTGCCTAGGAAGAACTGGACTTTTATTTTCTGATTTTCCCTATTAGTTACCAAAGAAATGTATTTCCTAATATTCAGTTGCACCCTATTTGTACCATGCCAAAAAGAAACGATCCAATTTCTTATTATCAGACCCTTCTCAGCAGTGTAGCAGTAAGTACTTTGGGTAAACTCTCCAGTTTGGCATTCTAGGATGAGTAATGAGAAATGGGAAAATTCTATATTCTTTATTTCCATTCATCTGGAGGTACTTTAAACTGCTTCAACTAACTATTTTGATTCACCTCTTTTAATTAAAATTAAATTCTCCCGATCAAGAGCTTGAATTTGCCATTGAAAATGAGGAAAAAAAAAATAATCTCCAGAAGTACATAGCAAAACTGCCAAAAGAGTAGAATTTTCTTTGGGAAAATTTAATGAGAATTTGCCTCCAAAAGAAAGAAAAATATTTGCTGGAAATTTGCATTCATGTTAGTCCCCTTTCATTATGCAAAATGACATCTCCAAATGCCTCAGGCAAGCATTTCTAATAGAAACCAAAGGAAGAAAAAGTGATAAAGAAATTAAAATCTAATAACATATTATGGTAGAATATTTATAAGTGATCAGCAGTGTATTAAGCTGTAAAGAATACTCATCACAGTCACTCCGGCTGGTTATATTCTCTCCTACAGAACTACCTAACCCAAGGCTAGATTGCTTTGAAATTTGAAAACAGGTTTCTGAGCATTACACGGTGCATCTATTATCATAAAAAGCTGTAGTATGTGAGTGTGCATATATACTAAATTAAGCAAGGTGCAATCTGCAGGGTTTCATATTTATAGATACACTTTTCTTCCAGGTTTTGTTTAAATTGTTTTTTAAATGAATGGTACTGAGGAAGACAGCTTTAGTACAAATGAATGAAGAGTGCAAGTCAGTCCTTACACGGCATGAATCAGAGTAACTGCACTGAGTAACTTAGCACCAGCTGAGAATCTACTCAAAAACATCAAAGTTTTCATTCGTAACAAGGCAATATTCCAAAACCTTCATCCCAAACCCAATATCTAAACCCCTTAAATTCAACCCTTTGATAATACTATTCCTTGTGCCATAGCGAAATCGCATTTCATTAAGGCAGATTATTTCAGCATAGTACCTTTCTCACAGAAGTAAAACAGAGCACCAATTCTAGTTTCAAAACCACCAAAACAGCTGCTAGTTTATGAAACAAAACTTGAGTTTGGTCAAAATCTACATGTAGAATTCCTGTATTTTAAAAGGAATGTTCTAAGCATTTGGAACGGAGAAGGCAAACTTGGGCTGCTGATTGTTTTATTTTTAAATTTTGGAGTTTTGGGGAGGGGTTTTTTTTTGGCCATATCTTATTCATAGCCACTGCCCATAAATTAAGGAATTTAAAAAAGTGCCAACTTGCTTTTGAAGTTTTTTGGATTTCTTCTTATAGTCTGAATTACTTCACATTCAATGGCAGATTTGCAGAAAGTATTTCACTTATGTGTTTAGTTGCTATTGTAAGATATTAAATTTCAGTTTTATTGCTACAAATCTGTCCTGTGCTACATGAAGTTATTGTTTGCCAAGAAGCCAAGGGCACACTAAACCTAGTTTAGCTTGAAAAATCCATCAATAGTATGCAGTAGGTCTCTGATAGTATACCAGAAATGACAGAAAACCATACCCTCAGCAATCATCAGCATTGCTGAGAATAGGATTTTGCCTGACCTTTAGAATTGTTCAACAAATTTAGTGGGTATCCTGTAAAAAATTTGGCCTAGAGTTCTTCAAGAAGCTTGAGGTGGTACTGACATATGGGCAGCATCTAATGAGGTTACTTCCAGAAAATCTGAAGGATATTTTGGAGTACTAACTTTTAGAAAATATGCTTGATACCCAAGAGATGTCTCAGAAAAAAACAAAAAAGACTCAGTGGAAATATGAATTAAACAACCGTTTTTCTATTACCCTCTGAACATGACTAATTTCCAATTTTCTCTTTTCCTTTCACCTAAATTGCTTCCTTATCATCCTGAAACTGGCAGTTCTAGCAGGATGACTTGCTTAGTTATCCTCAGTTAATAGGCAAAAAGGAAGCAGAACACTGTATTGAGGGGAAAACACTAATGAATTAAATATTTGAGATTAATTTGGGGGTGGGGGAACCCTACATGTTTACTTATGCTGGGTGAAAAATGAAATTGGAGACAGTTAGAATGATATCTAATGAATGAGGAAACTCACAGTTACAACCTGTCATGGCCCTGAAAGGACCGAGGTGCCTACCTGTCCCGACCCACCCTCCCCTGGTGTGTCCCTCCACTCTGTCCATGTCCCGGGACCCCATATCAGCCCGTCCTGGGGCCCATCAGTCCCTGCCCCAGCTCTGCTGTAGGAGTGCCAGTCTCCAGCTCTGCCCCTGCCAGTCCTGATTTGCTAACTGGACTCCCCAGGCTGACCTTGGACTTGACTCATTGTTTCACCTTCTCTGTCCAAGGAACCTCTTATTACCCCAGCCCTGCCCCTGCGCGGGGTAGCGGAGCAAGCCCTGCGCTGGCTCCTCCCTGACAATAACCAGGAAAAATGAATGGAGGGACACCATGAGAGAGTAAGAAACAAGACATACAGCCAGGGAGCTAGGGAACTGGGAGCTAGACAAAAGACAGAAGTGTGAAAGAACAGAGAAAGCAAGCAAGCGAGAAAGAAATCCATTTTCCTCTTTATTTCCATAGTTTTACTGTACTGTTGCTGATACTGGCTCAAGGTTGAATGGCTTCAGAGGCATTTCATCCACAATGACTTGTCTGTGGTTTGTAATTGCTCTTCAAAGAGGATACTTGAATCAAATAACTATTTGCAAGCTGAAAATACTCCTTAAGTAAGATCACAGACATATAAAACAAAGGTGGGAACTAAACTAATGGGAAAGGAGAGAAGTCTGAGGAAGCAGACTGAGATTTGGGGCTTCTGGACTAGTTTCTCTGACCAATAAAGAGCCAAAGGAGGTTGTGAACAGACATGCTGAACAATATGTATACAATATTACTTCAGAGCACAGCAGAATATGAAAAGCCTGAGGAGAGTGAGACATAACTGCCTCTGCATATAGCAAAGCTGCATTAATGCAATATTTAATTTGAAATAATTCATAATTTTTTTTTCCTAAAAACAAAAAATTAATTACTTTTTGTCCCAAGACAAAGCTCTTTGTCAGACAATGTAAAATATGAACATGCCTGGACCAGGAGCAATTGGCTTTCTTTTGTGAGTTTCTGGTATCACAGAGCACTCAGTCTAGTCAAGTGCTTCATGTTGTCATCGTCCAGCACATCAGCTTCTCCAGCTCTTCTTGATCTAAAATCACAGTCATTTCAGTGTGAGTGGAGGCAGCCATATGGTTAGCATCATTTTGGTTGTTTGTGAAACACAAGGATTGCTAATTTGTCCTGCTTAACTGAAGGAGATTTGTTACGTGATTTTCTTATTCTTTGATGGACAGGACTGTATGCACAGCCAGATCTTCAACAGGGACCAGCATTCAGCTGTTCACCACGCAGAAACTGTTGGGCAGCCAATATCACACTGAAAACAATGGTGTCCCCAACTCGTGTTTGGAAGTACTGTGATCCAGGTATTTAGGTATGTCACTCACTGTCTCCTTCTGAACTGTCAAACTAAACTAATCCACACCTTAATTATTCCCTTTTTATATCTCTTTTTGAAACTGAAGTTACTTTATTTGAAAGTTTGAGGCTTTCTCAATAGTGATTTATTTTCCCTCTTAAAAAAGACAAGGAAACATAGTAAGTAAAAGAAATGATTAATACAAACTTTTGTTTTGGTGTTTTTTTCTCCAGCTTCTGACCCAGCTGATGTTTGAAGCTGTTTGAAGCTGTTGTTCACTGTTTGAAGCTCAGCCTTGGCCAGCAGTTTTTCATCATTTCAGCAGAAGTGTGATGAAAGAGACACTGTATCTTAACAGTTTTAGGCAAAACTTTAAGTCTGATTTAAATCTCTGCATAAAATATTATGGTCTGGGCTTTGTTTAGCTTTTTTTAAAGCAACCTGCAAATAATTTCATAAATTTTTTACATTGTGAAAGATGGAAATGAAGAATTTGTATGCCTAAAATTTAAAAGGAATCCAAACAAATAGAAAGAGCTTTCAGTAAAGGTGAGTGTGTTTTTAGACTTCAAAAAGGAGAATCAAAGGGCAAATCTTCCACTCTCATAGACATTTCTGTGATTCACCTTCCATGCAGACAGACGTCTTCAGGGGATAATTAACTAACAAAAAGAAATGTCAGTATGTATTGGGTTTTACAAGGGAAAGTGATTTCTGTTCAGCTGAAAAACATCATGTCCAGAGTCAACAGTAGCAGTTCTTTGCTGTGTAGTTTTGGGCTTTAAAACATATTGGCATCCCTTTTTATTTTTCATTATTTGGGAAAATTATTTCTTACAAATCTACATTTATATTTCCTTACATGCAGGTAGATATTCTCTCTATAAATAGTGGTAGATATTCATAGGCAAGATAATGATGAATACACACATACACCCACATAAACTATTGCTTTTTAAATTTTTCTGTATCTTACATAATAGAGCAGGTTAAGTATCACCATGAAGGTACCACACATACAGCACGGCCTGAGATACCTTTTTTCTTTGGGTTTTGTTCAGTCTCTCCATAGACCTTACATTTTCAGCAAGTGCCATATGGACAAAACAGTTCCTGGTAAAATTTTGGACAACAATTAACATAAGCACAGCAGGACATCCCAACTGTTGACCCCTAAAAGGTGGTTAATCAACAGCATATGGGTTTATTTATCCCAGCATGCCCTTTTAATTAACAGTTCTGGAAAGTGTACTTTTTAATGAACACTGTTATAATATATTGAGAAAATTCTAAATGGTGTAAATGAAACTCCAGCTTGAAACAAAATAACATTGTTTATACAGAAAGAAAATCTGTCAAGAAGTCAACCTATGGGAAACACTAATACTAACCTCAGACAATGCTAGAGTAACAATGTTTGTGTAAGAAAATCTCTAAACTGCAAAAAGTTTGGGTTTAGTGTTTAAACTCATCTTTAAAAAATAAACGTACATTGTAAAGTTCATGTTTAGAATAAAAAATGGCAGTAGGACAGGGAGGAAGGTCTCCAATCCTGTGTTTTGGTTTGAGCCCACCCTCTGAACAATACTGTGACATTTACTTTCAAGCCGACAGTAGAAGATACTTGATAATAGGGTAGGTTGAAAGGAAGAGAGGATACAAAAATAAACAGTGATACCAAACCAGAAAAGAGAAGCAAACATAAACAAGTGCGTACACAGCACAAGATAAGTAAACGCAAGAAAAACAACAAACATCCACAGTCCTTTTTAGTAATACATCTTTATTAATACAATGCAAATTATTTAAGATAGCCTTAGGTAAACCAAAGCCTTAAGTAAACTGAAATATTTAAGGTAAATTATTTAAGGAAAATGGTAAACCAAATTTTCAGCTGGTGTAAATCAAGGTAACTACTTACAGAAAACTGGTTTACATGGGTCTTGAAAGCATAATTAAATCCTTCATACTAAAGAAATTCACGCAACAAACCAAAAAGCCTTTTCTTTATCTGTAATCAGCTAAAAAAGAAAAAATATCTTTGATGATCTTGCATCAACTTATAAAACCTCCAGGCAAGCTTTCTGTAAGTTACGTCCCCAAGACGAATGCACTGGGTGCTCTTAAGGCATTCAAACACCTCTAATTACGAAGCCGTGCAAACTGAACTAACTACTAAACACTTTGGAGTATTTTCATGCTTCACCTCTCAACGAAGAATTCTACCCTTGGTTAACAGCAACTGTGACACCAGGAGGACTATTTTGTATATACTTAGTCAGCAGCAGAATCTGGTCTGTCCTAGGAGGGAGGCAGGAACATGAAAGTATTTTACTCTTTTACAGCATCCTGTGCTAAATTAAAGGCATTTTTCCTCTTAGAATATAATCTTCTAATACCAAGATTATTGGAGTCTCCTTAATTGAGATCTTTGATTGCCTACAGCAAAATGGAAGATTGACTTACAGAAGAATGCAGATTTGAAGTATAGTGAACATCAGGACAATTCCAAAATGTAGCTATAGCTACAACTTTCTAAAAATATTTACCAAGAATCTGTTAGTCAGCTGAGATTACACTAAGTAAGGTGTTACATTTGTCTTCAAAACCAAACGGAAAACTTTTCTGCTTTATCACTGGCTTACTTTGCCACACTAAAAATAAGAGAAAACACAATCAAAATTGTCGATCATTATCTATCCTGTATTATGTGCTAATGAAGACTGAGAAAGCAACCACAATATGAGGAGTCAGCTAGACAGAGTAAAGATGGCATTTTCAGAAGGAGCCCAGAGAGGTGGTAGAGTCTCCAACTCTGGAGACATTCCAAACCCGCCTGGACGCCATCCTGTGCAACCTGCTCTAGGTGAAGCTGCTGTGGCAGGGGATGGACTAGATGATCTCCAGAAGTCCCTTCCAACCCCTGTGATTCTGTGTGACTGTTGTCTCCTTCTCTGTTGAATACCATACAAGACCAGCTCAGAGCAGCAATTTTTTAGACTGCTAACCCTTGCAGCTCTGTAAAACTGTCGGGAGAAGTGGCCACACATCACAAAGCTGAGGATAAATATTAAAGACAGGAACAGAAAGATATCCTGATAGACATATATCCGTGCTATCCTCTATAATATGTTTTACCATTTCATGTATTTGAAATTAGTGGGACACTCACTTTCAGTAAAGACTTTCTACATGAAGAAGGATTTTCAGGATTGGCCACCATTAAATAAACATAAAGACTGTAACTTTAATTACAAAAATGTGGGCCTCTAAGTGTCTGATTGTTCTAATTTTGAAAAAAGACCGTTGTGGAATGCCCATAAAGAATATGATTAAGCACTGAATATGGTTTGCAACTTCTGCATAACAACTTCAGCTATGCAGATAGCACAATGAAAGTATTCTTGAATCTAGGTGAAGGAGGAAAAGAAAGAAAGAATGAAATGTGCTGTATAACTTACACCAGCTATCAACCTCCTGCACATTGAAGACGAATTCTTGTAAAAAAGGTAAAAAAGCCATAGATTAGTCCAGGATGTTACCCTAAGTGAACAACTAATTTCATAAAACTGAAGACAGTATTCTTTTTAAAAATACAGAAAAAATTAAATCCTTTGTGACGATTAAGCTAAGTGATTCATCCAGAGCTGTTGATTTGATTTTCAAAAGAAGATCCATGATTAGGCAGATCTTGTGTCTTGGATTCTCTCTGTCATTGCTAGTGAAATATTTTATTTTGAAAATATCTGGTTTTATTTTTTAAAGTACCAGTGGGTAATAAAAGCATACTTGTTAAGCTAGAAGTATGCTCCATTAGGTGTATTTTAAAGTCATCACCACTGTTTTTAAAAAAAAAAAAATTTACCAATACATGCTTGAAATTACATCTAGCTTATACATAGGGACTGCTCTCAATAAAAAGCAACCTGAGTCAGCTTTTCATCAGAATGAACTACCTGTTTGGTACCTGCTTAGTCCTACTGTGTGAACTAGACTACGGTTTAGTTTAGATCCCACATTTCTAGCAAAAGAAGAAACAGCTAACTGTTATTTTAGGTCTGGGCACTGCTTCTCATTTGTACAAAGTGTTTCTTGTTTATATTTGCACCCAGCCAGACACATTAAGCAACCTTATATAAATGATTTAAAGGATTAATCCAGTTCTAGTGCATGAAAAGTAAAAATTAACTATGAGCTACGTTTAGTCTAGTTATCTCAAGAAGGAGTTTGCTCCCAGGACTAAATATGAAGACGTAGGAAACATATATAAAACATCTCAATCTTGCAAGTACAATATAGCACTAAAAGACTAGATTCCAGTTTCAGCACTCTCAAAGAAACTTTGTCCCTAGTCCTTCCTAACAATGTGAACAGCCAGAACAAAGGGATTTTCACATTTCTGCTTTAAGAAATGTGTCCCAGTTTAATGGTGTTAGAAAAAAACTTCTGAATCCAATGAGTTATGACAAGGAATATGACCAAGGTATTACCAGTTACCTTTTGGGATGATGCAGTAAGATAAGTGTATGTACTCTGTAGTATAATACTATAATTTTAGAAAGATAACAATTTGTTACTGTTACAGTTCCTATGGCTCTCTGTTTCTTAAATCTTTTTTGAGAAGAAGGGAGAAACAACCTTTCCATTAAAATTATGGAGTTTGGGGGTTAGCCAAGTGAAAATTAGTGAGCTTCCACTGTAACTAATTGAAGTTAGATATTGTTTTCATTAAACTCTCATCAACTTCACATTTTGTTTATTTTCAAGGGTAGGTTTCAAGTGTTGCAGATGTGTTGGTTAGGTCTCAGGGAGGGAATATCAACTGTCACACCTGGTTCATTTACTACGTTATGCCTTTCTGGTACTGAGCTGCAGAACACCCTTTCCTTCTCTAACGCTTGGGAGGGATTTTTGGGTGCCTTATAATTCACCTCACTTTCTAGTGGTTAAAAATCAGTCTATGGCTAAGTGCTCACATAATGTGAAGCAAAGTAGGGAAACCTGCATGACTGTTGGTACCTCTTGTTCGTGATGAAAATCTTTGTACTAAGGTAGACTCACACTATTGATGGTTTGTTTTATTTGATTTTCTACATCTTTATGTTTTCAGAATCTGACCAAACTATATAATGCTTAACAATGCTCACCCTAATATTTTAAAGGAAGAATTGCAGTATACAAAAAACAGAGATGGCTTTCGTCTTTCCAAAGATAAAGTGATTTATATTTGAGGAAATAGTGAGCTGCCAGGTAAGAATTTCTTTCATTCCAAAATAACAAACATGAACATGTGATGATAGAGTGCTGGGAAGATTTGTCTTATTTTCCATATTTGAACATTCATTGTCCTTGTCAGGAAAAATACTTGGGAAAGATTTGTTATATTATTATTTCCTTTGGGTTGTTCATCTGGTTCTAAACACAAGAAAAAGAGAACAATACTTCAATATGGAATGGACATAGCAGAAAGAAGGTAAAGAGGGCAGTTCTCCAAACTCTTGCGGACTGAGAAGCGTGGTAAAGGAAGAGGAGATGAAAAAACTCAACTGTCTATGTGAAGGAATGAGAATTTGTACAGAAGGAAGAAACAAACAGACACTGATGGCTAAATAATTTCTCTTAGATAAAGGCAAATTAATAAACATCTTTAATAATTTGAATTTTAATGAAACTAATTATTCTTAAATCTGTTCAGTAATGTTGAGGATTAATTTACTTCCATGTTTAAAATGCATATAATAAATTTATGTCACTTTAAGTTAATGATTTTCCCATATCTGTCTTATATTTTGATATAGAAACCTTGAAGAAGTTTTAGTTCTTGGAAGCGACTCCTGAAAAATACTTGTGTAAGTACACAGCTTTCAGCTACTGAAACCTGATGAAAGTTCACTGAAATCAGTAGGAAATACTAGTCAAAAACTGGACTGAATGTATAACCATCATGCTTTTAATCATGTTAAAACATTTTTGTCTCTTGCTACTAACACACACTTATATGAACTGTACATAACTTTTAACGTAGCTGCAGTACTTACAACTCTTCACAGCAAAACTAGAAAACTGTTTCATATCTCTGATTTCCCTGGTCTGCCATAAAAATGCCACCACACCTCTTGGCAGAGCAAAATATGTGGTGCATAATCAGACGATGTATTTAATGAACTAATGGAGGGCCATTCAAAATCAAGTTTAATTCTTTGCCTTGCCATTCCCATTGGAATTTTTCTCCAGAAACTTCTTCCAAACATGGTTGGAATTTTGAAAATTCAGGCTTGAGTCTATTCCTTACCAATTCATAGTTACTTTTTCTCTTATCGATGTCAACCTTTAAGGAATGCTTTCCCGTGTTGGTGCTTTCTTCTTGGGTTTAACCACAGACGTTCTCAACCTTTGTTTTGCCTGACCAAAAAACCCATGTATTTTAGATTCACAGAACATAGGCTCTCCTTTTTCCTGGTCATCTGAATCATATTTTCCAAGCCTATTCCAGTTAGAATTTAGTGGGTTTTTTAGAGCTGGGTGACCAGAATTCCTCTGTTTTCACATGAGTATTCCAATGACACTACTCCTTCCTCTTTTTAAAGAAATATTGCAATTGGTAAATCTTAAGATTGTCTCTGCCATTTTCACAGCCACATTACACTGATGCCTGACTGTCCTTCAAGGCTGAATAATACCCTTTGTTCTTCCTCCCCCTCCATTATTCAGTCCAAATTCCTGTCTTACAGCTGAAATTATTAACGTGATCCCTAACTGAATGAGATCGTGCTCAATAACAAGATAATTTCATCACATTTTGTCTTTTTAAGACATTTACATTATTCACATATTGACGATATATCCTACTTTTTTGATGGCAAAAAAAATTACCAGAACACTGCTAGTCTCTGTGCTACAGTCAGAAATGAAAATATTAAACAGCATTTACCTCTGTGACAGTTCTTAAGTAGTACCATTACTAAATTCCTTTCAATTCATTGTTAATCTTAACCCTTATACTAGTTTTTTATGTACCCTACATTTCTTAGACTATTCCATTATCTTCTTTAGTTTAAGCAGTAATGTTGTAAGTCATTTATCTAAAAAATTACCTACCTTATCAAAGAAAATATCAGATGAGTACAGCATGATGGACTTGGTGAATATGTATTACATACTTTTTTTGATTTTCTACTTACTCCCATGGCTGATTACTTTTTCTCTTTCTTTTTAAAGGAAAAGCTCTTCTGAAACATTTGCATCATTGGAGTAAGACTAATGATTGTTATGTATTTTCTATGCCTTCTTAAACATACCCACCACATTTTCTACTTTTCAGCTCTATAATACTATTTAATAAAAAATAGAGTTTTTAAAAATCTTTGCCATTAGACAACCTGCTAACAATAGCAATAAAGTGGCAGTTTCTGCTGAGAAACACTCACAGCTACCAGGACTCTGAAGCACTGACTCCTTTTTCTATCGTGTGTTTTGGGGTAAAAGTGCGTAAAATTGTATTTTCTTATTCAATAAAAAATTAACTATCTTAAGGGCTTTGACTAATCACTGCAGTTCTCTTTTAATGGCAGAATTTTCACAGAAGCTCCCAGTACCAGGAGCATGCAGCAGCATCCTCACTGTGAGTGACAGGAAAGAGCTCGTGTTGATCGAGGTAGAGGCTGCAGCTCCAGTCTGGGTGGGTTCTCATGCAGCTGCCCAACTATCACCCCACTGTAACCGTGAGCAACGCACCACACTGGGAGAGATGAGGATGGTGTGTGGCAGGTAGTAGGGTCACAGTTATTAGTAAGCTGTTAACTGGCAGTAAGATGATATCAAGTAAATAAGAAGTTGATATATGTAAACATATTCATACCTTCTCTTCCTTTAAGTGGGGTCAAGCTTTTTCTTGTGTCAATGGACTGATCTGCTACTGATTTCAGTAGGGGTAGGCTCCACCATGTTACCAGCACTTTCAGAGGAGCTTGGGATACAGACTATCTGATTAATTCTGTTATGCTCAAACTAGAATAAATGTTCCATAAGAAAACACAAAATTATATAAATCTGCTTTGAATATTGCCTGATATGTAATAGCATTTTAAGTTGTTGTTCAAATTCAGCACATGCTTAAGAATTTTGCTGAATATGGGTATGTTAAGCATAAACCCAGAACCTTTGTTGAGATGGACAAAATCATCATTATGGATTTTGATAGTATGATCCAAAATTTTACATTTTACATATGAAATCGTATTTAAGGATTACAATATAATTTGCCCAAAACCAATGAACATAATTTTATCTATTTACAGGAAGATCACATAATAAAGGTAATCATCAACATTGGTGCTGGAGCAATATTGTTAATGAGTTAAAGCTATATTTTATATTTAGGTTATAGATTTAAATGTATTACTTAGGCTGAAATCCATCTGAGCTTATTAAAGCATAGTCCAAAGCCCAAAATATAGCTGGGAAGGCAATAAATAAGGTAGCCAACTACAATGTGACCAACACAATAACATACAGCCAGCTGCAAGCTGAATGTAGTAGAAACTTCTCAGCAATTAAAAATCACTCTGCGTGCACAGATTCTCATCGAGTATTTGTAACTACTTCCCTTATTTATATTAAAGATAGATAAAATGTAATCATGTCCAGCAGCATTTTATTTTAAAGAACAAGAACTAGTTTAATAGGTAAAATTACAAGAATCCAAGCAAGTGAATACAGACTTCAGTTTTTAAAACAACATCCCACTTGCAAGAAGAAAGTTGTCAGGGGCTGCTTCGAGTAAGTAACGGCATTATAGGAAGGTAAGTCCAGAAAGTACTTTATGACACCCAAGGCAAAGACAAGCATGCCTAAGTTGTCTTTACAGATATCTGGTAAAGAAAACTATGCAGGAGGTTGCTAGTAAACTAACATGAGCAAATCCTAGGAGAAGACTTGACAAGTGTGGAGGCTGCAACAAAGATCTGTGGGTCAAATCTAGGTGGTCAGGGAGACCCAGCCAGACAAAGATCAGATGCATGACTTCTGAGAAAGTGAGTAGTATAGAAAAAACAGGCAAGATTTTTATTTAAATATATGACTTTATCAAATTGCTTCAGCACCTCCCTCTCATTAAACTATATATTCCAGTTTCATGCATGTTTAAGCTGGATATTAAGAAAAACTTTGAGAGTAAAGTCTATGTTCTCCTGTACTTTTTTTTCATTGAATAATCCTTCTTATCTAAGTCCCTTCAAGCAGAAATGTTTTATATATCATAATCCTTCTGACCTCTCTCAGAGTTCTTTCCCAAGCTGAATGAAAGGAATTACTTCAACCCTCCCCATCTAACTTTGTAACAAATATATGTTCACAAAACAAAAGCTAGCTTTGATGTTAATAGGTTTTGCTGGAAATGCTTCAGTTAATAACTTTTCATCATTCAATAGGAGCTGCTTGTCCCTACTTATAGTTTCAACCAAATTTCATTGAAAATAACCTGAAAAATGTCATTGATATTTTTAAACTGTTAGATTCTTTTTTTTGTTTTTCAAAGCTACTGTTAATTTTTAAAGTGTTAATTTGTATTTAAAAAATGGGAAGGAGTATAAAAAGTTCAAACTAAAAAAAATTACAAACTCATTCCCTTTTTCTTTCTTTGTTAATTTTCAAGTTGATTGAGTTTGAGTCCTAGAGAAATTCACTTCGAGTTATATTTTCAATTAAATTCTTAGCATACAACAGCAGCATTTAAATGTCGGACTTCTGCCTCTGAAACACAAGCCTTTAGAGCTTGTTTTTATAGGTCGGAGTGGAATGATTAATACCATGGTCAACCATTTCACATGGTGATATAACTTCACCCAGCTGTCTTATTTCATCTTGTGGAGTTCAGGCATATATGTGTGTGTGTTTATGTGCATATATGTATACGTACATCAGTGAAGATTATACAAAACAAATTCATTGAAGCATTCTGGAGGTCCATTATATTAACTTGGGGCATATTACAACATCTTGAAATAGCACAGCAGTGACTGTCAGCTAGCCATGCTGCCTAATGTGGAGAATTTCCCTTGTTAGGTATCTTATTAAAGTTCTCAGCAGGGTTTCTGATTCGTCTCAACACCAAATGAATAGCATCAGCTTTTACTGAAGAAAGAGATAACTACAGTCTAACTAGATTGTGCCAAATTCCAGAAATGTGCTTTCACAGTTGCCAAAGATTTTTTTTCATTTTCTACTGTGCATATTTCCACAGGGCCTATCACTGTGGACGCTATTCATAACAAATATTATCCTGGGTTAGCTGCACTACCACACCAATGACACCAGCTTGCCTTCACAAGGTGATTTAATCTAAGATAAGTTGTTTCTTGGGTTTGGAGTATCCATGCAATTTTTAGTTATTTGGAAGTAGCTACTACAGCAAGATGAAAGATCACAGCAGCCTCCCCTGTCCCCCTGCTTTTTTTGAAGGAGTAGAAAATGCTGCTACTATATCAGTACTAATGTAATTCTAGGTATCAGTTACCAACTTTTATTAAAAGCTCTGTCAGCAAGAGAGAGTCTTTGCATAGCGCAGAATCAGATAATACACAGACAAGAAATAACTAGCTGATCTCCAAAGTAAATCTGCAAGTACAGTTCCCCATGCCTTACATTCAGCAAGGAAGTCATCTCTTGATAGCTACCCCAAATGAAGTCGAGTTCAAGAGCTTCAACCATTAGAACAAGTGAAACCTGTATTTAACTCCCTGCTCTGCCAGACTGGGCTGATGAGATAGTAAGTTACTGAGAATCAGAGCTATTAAAGGACAGAGTTGCTGTGAAAAATGCCTTTCAGGACTCTGCTCTCAAAGCCCAGAGTTAGATACCTGTAATCTCTACGCCATGTACAGAGATAGTCAAGTACCTCAGAAAGGCCACTTTAAGTTGCTTCAGGGAGAGTGGGGAGGTGCCAATCCAACAGCAAATGCTACAGACAGTGTCTATAATCCCACTCACATCTGAGGTTTGAGCAGCTCATTAAAGGCTGCAAACAGATGCCTCTATGTCTGATCAGCATCTGGAGACAGGAATACTGATGGTAGATGACTACAAACTGTTATTCCAAAGTGCTAAGTCAGGCTTCTTTTCCTTCACTGATGGTTGCTCTTAATTCTTCATGTAAGACCTTCATGGATAAACCATTCAGGGAGATCTGAGCACCTCTCCCATGTTGATACCTGTTTTCTACCAAACATCTGATTCATACAAGATGATTCCAGGTGCAGAGACTATTTTTCTCCCTCCTATAAAGTTACAGTTAAGCTACCTTTTGACCTCTCTCTTTGTAGTCCCAGAAATATTGCACTAAGGGGTGGACCATGGTCCAGCTTCAGCAAGAAAGATGCAGACTCCCCACCCTACTGAGGCTACATACAGACTGGCATGTGACTGATACCTAGAGAAAGACAACGATTTGATACTTGCAGAATAAAGATTTAATTCTCTATATCTGTAGGCTCTGCAAGTGCTTTAGCTTCCTAGAGTAAAAGAATGAGCAAAAGGTTGGCGGAGGCACCACAATATTTTTAAAAAGAAAATAATCACAACCACATTTTCTGGGAGGTCCAGTATAGCCAGACTGCATACAGAAATTATCATGGAATCACAGAATCACGGAATCTTTTAGAGTTGCAAGGGACCTCTAGAGATCATCTAGTCCAACTCCCCTGCTGAC
>VYXH01006643.1:24828-40140 GCA_013397275.1 Burhinus bistriatus
GCTCTGTCCCCTCATCCAGGTCATCAATGAATATGTTGAACAAGATTGGGCTGAGTATTGGCCCCTGGGAGACACCACTGGTTACGGGCCTCCAACTTGACACTGCTCCATTAATCACAACCCTCTGAGTTCTGTCACACAGCCAGCTCTCAATCCACCTCACTGTCTGTTCATCTAGCCCAAATTGAAGAGTTATGGGAAGTAAGATGCTGTTTTGCCTAGATCTTAATGCAGGAGCTGGTTATCTAGCTGCTCAGGACCCTTATAAGCAGACTTGGAAGCACATCAACATCCTTGCTCAAATGCTTCAGGCTCCCAGTACCTCCAAGCAAAGGAGAGCTGGTGAAATCACTACAAAGAGATCTAGTAAACTGCCTCAGAAATGTTTCACATTTCTTCCTGAAAAACATTACTTTCAATCCCCACCATCATGTACTTCTCAGAAATTACTGCTTGTACTTCCCAATGGACTACTAGTCTCTGGAGTTTCTTGAACGTCTTTGAAGGTATCACTTTATGATTTTGTCACCACATGCAAGATCAGTCAAAGCTGGAACCTAAACACACACACACAAACATCAAGGGGGATCCATTCCTCATTTATAGTTAATGGTTTTCCTGATTAGCTAAAAATACATCTGATAGAGAAAAAAAAACTTTAATACAAAAATACATTGCATGTCCTGCATTCTCTTGCTACAGTTCAGGACTGAACAGTGTTTTTCAATAAGGTTAATTGGGAAATTATGATTCAATTAAATTTTAATATATCACATCATGATAACAGTGGAGAAATTGTCCCTTCTAACAGGTTTGAAAAGATTACTGAAGCTGGGGTCATGAAGGACTTTAAAAGTGCAGTAGAAAATCCCAGTTTTGCTCTCCCCCAGAATGCTTTGCTCATATAAACTTTTGTCATCTTGACACAACCTCACATTCAACTTTGATGATTTTAAATCGGCATATATATCATAGTATATAGTCACTGAATGTTGACAGTACTGAGTAAAATAAATTAGTTTCTTCGAAGTCAGTTAGCACAGGGTATCCTCTCATGTTTAACACACCTTGAAAACGTGTGTGGCCTGCAATTTAATTTACTCGGTGTTTTAACAAGGGGCTGTTTCTGCAGGGTAATATAAACATTAGTCAGTGAGGTCATTAAGAGCTTCAGACTCCTCCTGAAGGCTTTACTTGAGAGGTTAGTGGAAGGCAGATTGCTCAGACAATCAATTTTGCTTCTTTTAAATTAAATTTCTTTCATAACAGAACAGTTTAGGTTACAGTAAGAGGGAACCAGAGAATGGTTGCAAAGTCTTAGGAAGAACTATTTTTAAAGTAATGGTAGGAACCAGTGTCTGGACTGTAGTGTCCCCACCCCCAAATCATCTGTTCTGTCCTGAACTTCTAATATAACCTACTTGGTGAAGACTTTGCCTGTTAGGATTTAACTTTCAAAAGGACTCTAAAAGTGCATGTGATAAAAGTTGACATAGTTTTGCATGTCGAGCTTGATCTAATTCTCAGATCTTATGAAGAATTTAAGAAATTTGGACTAGGCTGTCCTCTGTATAAATAAGAACATCTCCCCACCTGCCAGCCCCAGCCTGAGCTGTTGTGTCCAGCAGATGATAGACTGGATAAAAACAAACTAGCTGAATGAAGAGATTTGGCTGTGGGGGTGGGGAATACCAGGGTAACATCCTGCAAAATTTTGTGGAAAACTGTAGTATAGTGGTGATGCAGGCAGAAGGTTTTTAAGGAGATGGATCATAGTTTCACAGAAGATGAACATAAGCTATTACACAAAAACAAAACCAGCTCAGATAATCAGGCTCTCACTTGGCATAGCATCTTGAGAAAGAAAGGAGGAAACACACTGGAATTAAAAACAACACATTTCAGGAAAAACACTTTAATTTTAAGACAATCAGCCCATGGAACTCGCCACCATTAGTTATCATTAAATCCAGTATCTTGGATTTAGTAAATTCACAGCAATTTTTAGTATTTATATAGATAAAAAGATAATCTGCAATTAAATATAGATTTTTTCAGAATAAATTGACCTCCAGACTTCTGCTGTTTCTATTATTTACTGAAGACATATTGTACCAGTGACAATAGACAGTGAGAAATCAGACTACTGATCTGGTCTTGGAGACAAATGATGCTTTCAGTGATACTGATGTTTGCACAACTGGTCATCTCCTGGCTCATTCAACTCCAAATATGAAAATTATGCAAAGAAGCAACAATTTTCCATTGTTGTTTAAAAAAAGGACAATATTGAATAGTCTGAGCACAAAGAGCTGTTCAGATATAGTCTGTACTACAGAGAAGACATCCAACATCTCATCTTCATTGTTTTTTCTACGCAATATTCACTCAGCTGTGGAAAGATGTTTTCAGACACCAAACAGTCAGAAGAAGCACTGCGAAATGAGTAACATTGATTCCATTAAAGAGAGCAATAAAACTCTCATTGGACTTCTACAGAAGAAGAATTTGGACAATGCAGATGACTTTTGAATATCTGTATATATTCATACTTGTTTCTCCTATCTTCCTACATTCTGAGAACCTAGTTATTGTATTCCTTAAACCAGATCCTGCAAAAGCAAAACTCCCACTGCTGCCAATTTTAAAAATACAAAGAAAAACTTCTGCATAAAGAGCACAGATACAGTCTTTTTGTAAGCCAAAGGTTAGACAGCACCACAGGAATATAACACTCAAACACAAAATAAAGGTTACGTATTTCTGTCAGGAGGTCTCTGGCATCTTGCTGAGACATTAGGTGCACTGCTCGTTATCTGTTGCTAGAAGAAGGATGCTTCTTGTTCGGAACTGGTTACTTATGGCAATTTTGGTTAAATAAGAAAAAATTACTAGATAATGTATGTATAGAAGAGAAAGGAAAAATAATTTCCTTTTGGAGGAAAAAGCAGATGCATTCCCACAGTTACACATAGCAGTAATTGTCGGAAGGCATTAGGAAAAAATTTATTAATAAATTTGACTATGCAACTTCTCAAAGTGTTATTATCTGTTGAGAAATTCAGAAAATTTCAAGCTAAGGGAAATAAACAACATTTTTCTGAATCTGCAATTTCTGTCAATGTAGGCAGCATACAAATGAATATTAACCTCTCTGATTGTCTTTAATGTATAACATATGGTTGCTGCTGCTGGGCTTGTTGAAGGTTTTGGGCTGAGGGTATGGGGGAAGGAGGGAAAAAGTAGAGATGAGTGATTCTGGTGAGCATTTGCTGTTTGTACTCTAGCTGCAAAAACTGAACGTGTTTGCAAGAGGGAAGAAAATTCAGCACCGCTGAAAACAAATGGCCTCACTTAAAGAAAACTGGAGGTGGTTAGGGAAGGGAATTTCTTTACTGAAAACAAATGTATTCTCACTGTAGAAAAAAACCCATGACAACAAATAAACAAAATGAACTCAGTATCTCAAGACTGCTTAATACCTAGCTGGGAATCTGTTTCTCGCTGATTGGAAGAGAAAGGGCAGTAGGAGGGGTTGCCTCGAATTTCTCCCAAATGAAGGATTGTGGGGGTGGACTAGAGGGGGCTGAAGACTGTGTAACATCAGGAGACACATTTGTTCAGTCTGCACTGGCATTTCCAAGCTGAAGAATTTGTTTCTGCAAAAAAGGTTAAAAACTGTTCTGTGACTTGGATTAAATTAATTTCTTTGGCATGAAAAGATAGACTTTTACTTCTCTCTGCTTGGTGCCCAAGTCAGAGCAATCTTATTTTGTTTCTCTTCACTGTTTTAGTTTGCCAGCATTGTTAGGCTTTCTCTTGCTTGCACAGAAATATTCTGTCATTAAATCTGATTTCTTTCCCCTGTTACACATCCTAATTCACATCTTTGTCCCCCACTGGTCCTTGCTGTCTTTCCCACTCTAAATGTGGGAAATTAAATTTTGATTAAAACTTGTTCAAAACTTGCTCAGGGCTTGTTTAGTTCTCATTTCTGTCTACTGGAGGAAAAAAAGTGTAAGTACAAGAAGCTAGAACTTTCCTAAGTTTCAACAGCTGTTGTGGTTGTTTTATTCTTGTTTAAGGTATAATTTTTAAATGTCATTACAGAACCTGTATTCTGTCACCTGAAAAATATAATTCAACTAACAATGCATGTTTTAAAATATTTTTCCCACCTGTTAACACAACTAGTTAAAAGTATATCCAAAATGATTCTAAGGTCCCAAGAGTCTGCATCATTCTCTGTGAAATCTGCTTTTGCTACAGTTATGCTCAGTGCCTGCGTAATGTTTTGGTGATGCTTATCTAACCAGTTTTTTAAGAGCTCCAATGGTGGAGACTCTACAGTCCACCTAAGGACAGCAGTTCAATGTATTTATTGTAACAAAATTTCTGTTTGTTTTATTTTTTTTCCTTACCTCCTCCTAATCGACAACAGTTTCTTGCTGCAATTTAAGCTCATTATTTCCTGTACCATCTCACACAGGCATGAGAATCAGATTATTTCCCTTTCTCTTATGAGTAACCCTAATTCTCATACTGGTGAGACTCACAAGATCTATGGGTTTTCCCCTTTGCCACTTTTGTAATACTACTGACATATATTCTGCATATCATCATGAACCTAGATCTGTTTATGAAAAACAACCAGATCTTGATGAAATGCACAATGATAACACAGACTGCATCTTCTAATACTTAGTTTCAGGTGCTTTTTAACATACACTTTTCTAGTGTTTTGGGCAATATTCTTGGTAAAGCAGCAATAAAATAGTTACTTCATTTTTTGGTAGTCTGGTATCCTTACCTTCACTAAACAAAGAAGGAAAGAAAACGGAGGTCAAGTGTATGTCCTTTCCAGAGGTATTTCTTGTTTCATATTTAGCTACTTCTTTTCTACCTCAGGCTTTTTTCTTTTTCCTGTGGGTGACACCAGATTTATCACTGTCTCTGTGCCACCTCTGCCTCATGCTAGATAGTAACATGAGAGAGAAACCCAAACTGATTCACTAGAGAGTTCTGTAAGATGGCAACTCCCCCTAACTTTCCATTTAACTAGACCTAGACTAACGTAATGGTGCATAGTTTAAGGTCTTCCTTCTTAAAGCCTATGTTTGTTTCATCAATTTTCACGCAGTTGGTAAGTTCTATTTATTGCTATCATTTTACTTGTATGGCTCTGTGCAGTCATCATGACAAAGAATTACTCTTGAGAGGTATTCAAAAGCTTTCCAACTTTTCTGAATGTGACAGGATAGGATGCTGGAAATGGTTGAAGTCATGGAATGAAAAACATCATGGGAATATGACTCAGGACTAGTCATCACCACCTGGAAAGCTGTCATTAAAAAAAATCATGTTAGAATTCAACATACAGTTCTGAGTCTTGCAAAGTTGCTGGAAGGCATGCTAACAAGAATCAGGTTCTGGAGGTTTACACCAGTGGTCTTTCTTCAGGGTAAAAGTGTTGCCTTAAAAGAAGAGACCTTTCAAAGTCAGACTTGACCTCTAGAACCAGTTTTCAGAACGAGGTCAAAGTTGGCTTCAAATTTCCTCTGCACAACCTTCCTTTCCTCTAAGAAGTGCAGGCTGTTGAAGGAAGTGAAGCAGCATTTGATATTCCGAGTTATGCTGGATAACAACATTCCTGATAACAAAGCAACTCTTATGTGAGATCAGACTCGAGTCGCTGTAATCTTTTCTTCAGTCTTTGGGGCATAAACCAAAAAACACCAGTTGTTCTCACAAGCTAGTTTCAAGGTTGGACTTCGCACTCTATTAGGGCCCAAAGGTTTCATGGGGATCTACTCTTAAGTATTTAACCATAGAAACTGGCTATGTACACATCTTATTCTTTTCACTTTTGGCTATGTTGAATCACTTTACTATTTTAATCTGTTTCAGTATTTAATTTTATCTTTCAAGCAAATGGTTTGAACTCTATTTCACTTTATTTTTTTCTGCTTGTTGTGCTGTTCTGCCAATTCAACTCTTCAGGATTCTCTTAACCCTGTTATTTTATTTTCCCCATTAACCATCATAGTGGCATCCCGCATGTCAAAGTACTCTGAAGTCCAAAAATGTCCCACAGGGAGGTCTTTCAGGACGAGGCCCTAGTTAAGTTCAGTATTAAAACATAAATGAGAATACTGAATGGCCCCTAAATCTACAAGAGAAATACTAAAGCATTTTTTCTTCAATCTACAATATTTACTCTCCTTTCTTCCTAATCCAGTCATAATTCTTTGAAAGAACATAATTAAACTAAAACTAGAAGCATTAAAACTGCTTTGGATTTTTAGTTATCGTTTTTCCTTTTATCTCCTTTCATTTCTAGCTGTCTCATTAGCATAATGGCTGTATTGGCAGTCATTACAAGAATGAGATTATATAATGATGAACACTTCCATAGTGAAGTATTTAAACTAGGGTGTAAGCTCATTAGGAACTCAATGGCTATAGTGGGAGTCAAGAATGCTCAGCACCAGCTAAAAAATACACAGCCTCTTGCGGAATCTGGGCTAACTGTTTAATTCTCAGTTCCATTTCATTTCCAATTGCATTTGTTGTTCTTTTTTATCATTTACTTGATTATTTTTTTTAAACTTTTTCCAGAGGACCTCGTAGTTTACATTCTAAATCAGCAAACCTACCTCAGTTGGGCAGGAATAGCTGCTCAGCACATCATGAACTGATGTAATTACAGTCTCCCATCTCTATAATATTCGGGTGTTTAACAAATTTTAAAATATTTACTGTCACAGGTTGTGCTCAGCACCTCAGATAATCTTTCCTTGAAGATTCTCAAGCTGAGTAACATGCATCCTATAACTTCTTGGCTTTACAGTAATTTTTGCCTGAAACCATAAAGTGCACATCAATTATAAAGCATTTAATATTTTTTTATGCAGCTAAAACTAAAAAAGCCATTTTTTATTTTTAATCCTCTTTTATTTGCTCTGTTCATTAGTATTTTTTAGTTATGACCTTATTAAACGTAACTGGAATTCTGATGTCTTATTGCATGCGTTTGTATTGTTGTATTATACAGCAACCAAGAAAAGACCCATACACATGATTACACTCAATTCCTAAATGATACCACACTATGTGAAATATACCAACTCAGTGAATGATCTTCCCATTTTCACACTATCTCACACTATTGCATTGGAATTTGTAGAGTGGTAGGAAAGATATACATACCATCTAATGCAATTAGGAATAGGTCAGCAGGAATCCCTAAACTACTGATTGCCAAAAGCTAGTAGGGCATTTCAAGGAAGGGTATTTAATAGATTCCTTTTACTTATGCACTTTATTCAAGCATCTTCTACTTGCCACTGTTAGAGCAGGGATATTGGACCAGATGGATCCTTAGGCTGTTGAAATTTAGCTGTTTCTATGAAGAGAAAAGACTCTTTATTTTAGAACCGATAATATTAAAGCAAGAAAGTAGTCAGCCACAAACATCAAACTTTACTGGAGGCGACAACATCATACTACAGTGAGAGTAAGGATGTACTACTTGACCAAAAGTGTGATAAAAGGATTGGAAATGAGCATAAGATTTATCACCAAAAAAAAGACACTCAGCTTTGAAAGTCAGTCTTCACAGTGCACTCTCTTCACCCATGACAGAATATATGGTTTTATGAAGGACCAGTGTGGCAGCCCAAGAACTTAAGTCCTTCACATATTCACAAAGAAGAGCTGGTTTGGAAATTACACTATTGCCTTCCTTGAGATGTTCTGCTAATGTAGAAGGATGGTCTGGAGCTGGGGCTTCTGAATTCTCTCTTGCCCTCTCCAGAGACCATTTTACATGAGCTTCAACAGACAGCAGTTACTGAAAAGAGACAACCCTTAAACATTTGGATTGTGTGAACTGGTGATCTGCTCTATGGCCTTCTGAATAAGAAAACCAACATTTCTTACTTTGGAGTGTTATATAGACACTGTACGTACCCTTCATTGACAAGTGCAGTTAAAAGAGATGGCTAACAGATGCAGCAGTTTGCACAGCAGTCTCTGGATTCTGCTTTGGGAGCTTCTGGATCTTCTAGGGACAAGGTCCAAGATCATTGGGGAATGCCTGGATTTCAAGTCTGAGAAACTTGAGGGTACTTGCTGCTGGCAAGTAAAGAAGAGGTAAGCTCTATCGGCTTCTAAAAGCTCAGTCTGCTGCTATTGACTTAAAGGTTCCTGAAGCCTTTGTTGAAGCTGTCCCCTGATTACGAGTGGTCAAGCACTGTTTTAGGTGGTGCTAGGGAGAGGCTTGTAAAAGAGCTAGGCCTAAACTGTAGCTTACAGATGCAGCAGTGTGTACAGAAGTTGGCACAGCCAACCCTCAGTTCAGACCAGCATAAACATTCTCATGTATGATTGTAACGTGCAACAGTGCACATTTTCCAGCAGATGCTGGAGCAACTGTCCCAGCCAGAGTGGAAGCTTTGATCCAGACAGGGCTTTGGGTGGTGGATGCAGCCTTCCAAGTCCCAGACTGCAGAGAGTGCCTGGGGCTGATAAATGAGGCTGGGAGAGATGGTGTTCTTTCCTGCAGGAGGTATGTCGTTGTTGAGAAGCTGTGTTACCAATTGGAGTCAAGGCAGGAAGTCAGCAGGTTACGCAGCATCAGAGAGGATGAAAGGGAAAGAGACACAGGATCTTCTCAGACACTCAACAGCCTGAAGAGCCCCAGACCCCAACTGCAGTGGAGGCATAGGCAGAGTGTCTCTAGCAGAAGAGTAAGGCCAGCTTGTAGATAACGGTAAATCAGTGGATACTGCCTGCCAATATTTCAGTGAGGTTTTTGATGCTGTCTCCCATAGCATCCTCATAAAGAAGTTGATGAAGCATGGCCAGGATGAGCAGACAGCAAAGTGGATTGAAAACTGGCTCAATAGCCAGGCCCGGAGGGTGGTTTGCAGCACAAAGTGTAGTTGGAGGCCAGTAAGTAGCAGTGTACTACAGGGGTCATTACTGTATCCAGTCATGTTCAACATTTTCGTTAATGATCTGGATGACAGGGCAGAGTGTACCCTCAGTAAGTCTGCAGATGACACAGAACTGGGAGGAGTGGTTGGTACACCAGAGTGTTGTGCTGCCATCCAGAGGGACCTTGACAGGCTGGAGAAATGGGCAAGGTAGGAATCTCATGAAGTTCAACAAAGGGAAGTGCAAAGTCCTGCATGTGGAGAGAAATACCTCAAATAATCAGTACAGGGGGCCAACCAGCTGGAAAGCAGCTTTGTGGCAAAGGACTTGGAGGTCCTAATGGACAAGTTGAATGTAAGCCAGCAGCGTGTCCTTGTGGCAAAGAAGGCCACAGCTTCCTGGGCTGCATTAGGCAGAGCGTTGCTAGCAGGTTGAGGTTCTCTCTCTTCAGCACTGGTGAGGCTACATCTGGAGTTCTGGGTCCAGCTCTGGGGTCTTCAGTACAGGGTCAGGACAAGACGCAATGGGCACAAACTGAAATGCAGGAGGTTCTGTCTGAATATAAAGAAAAACTTTTTTTTTACTGTGGAGGTGACAGAGCACTGGCATAGGTTGTTCAGGGAAAGTTGCAGAGTCTCCCTCCTTGGTGATAATGAAAACCTCTCTGGACATGGTTCTGGGCAGCGAGTTCTAGGTGGTCCTGCTTGAATAGGGTGGTTGGACAAGATGACATCCAGACATCCCTTCCAACCTCTACCATTCTCTGATAAGCCTAACAAATGTAACGGTAAAGGCTAACTTTGAAATGCTAAAGAGTCAGGTGTAATTTAGGTGGAAATAGTTGCTTATCCCAGACTTCAGCCTTCACCTCTTTAGCCAATACACACGATGAACACAAACACAGATCTTTGACATATTCCATTTATGCAAAGAGGCCAGAAATCCAGCCTAAATGCAAGGTCCTGCGCCTGGGTCGGGGCAACCCTCAGTATCAATACAGGCTAGGGGATGAAGGGATTGAGAGCAGCCCTGCAGAGAAGGACTTGGGGATACTGGGGATTGAAAAGCTGGACATGAGCCGACAATGTGCACTTGCAGCCCAGAAAGCCAACCGTATCCTGGACTGCATCAAAAGAAGCATGGTCAGCAGGTTGAGGAAGCTGATTCTGCCCCTCTGCTCTGCTTTCATGAGACTCCACCTGGAGTACTGCATCCAGCTCTGGAGCCCTCAGCACAGGAAAGACATGGACCGGTTGGAGCAGGTCCAGAGAGGGGCCATAAAGATGATAAGAGGGATCGAACACCTCTCCTATGAAGAAAGGCTGAGAGTTGGGGCTGTTCAGCCTGGAGAAGAGAAGGCTCTGGGGAGATCTTCTTGTGGCCTTTCAGTACTGAAAGGGGGCTTATAAGAAAGATGGGGACAAACTTTTTAGTAGGGCCTGTTGCGACAGGACAAGGGGTAATGGTTTTAAACTAAAAGAGGGGAGATTTAGACTGGATATATGGAATAATTTTTTTTACTATGAAGGTGGTGAGACATTGGAACAGGATGTCCACAGAGGTGGTAAGTGCTCCATCCCTGGAATCATTTAAGGTCAGGTTGGACTGGGCTCTGAGCAACCTGATGTAGTTGAAGAAGTCCCTGCTTATAGCAGGGGGGTTGGACTAGATGGCCTTTAAAGGTCCCTTCCAACCCAAACTGTTCTATGATTCCGTGATACCTGGCAGAAATTAAGTGAAAGTAGCATTCCTTGGTGACACAGATCTGGTATTAAATGAAGAATTTTCAGCTTAGTAAAAAGTCCACAAAGTAGGTTACAAAAAGAAAAAAAAAAAAAGAGAGAGACCTTTTTTATAGAAGTGGGGTAGAATACCAAGATATTAAAATGGAGTCTTGGGTAAGATAATATTAGGCGTCTGTACTCTGAGCACAGGGATCAAACAGGAAAAATGAGTATATTTATAGAAACCATACCATGGCTTGATCAGAACCAGAGAAAAGAATTGAGGGATAAACTGACTGAAATCAGCATAGAAATAGAGTTTTACCTTAAAAATATGAAGAGGGTTAGACATGAGTGTACCGTCTGCTTTTTTTTTCTTCTGTTGCAGCATTTGTTGAACAACCTCTATCCTCTCAGGCTTTTTGAAGTTTACAAAGAATTGAGAGAAGTATCTGTTGAAAGTATCTGGTTCAGAATTAAAGAAGCTTGGTTTAAGTGTAGGTATTTAATAAACAATTAAATTAAAAGGAGGTGTGGGCTGAAACAAACTGTTTTTGTGAATTATCAAGTGAAACAAAAAACAGTAATGGAAGTCTTTGCCACTATAGGTTTGGAGGAAAAATATAGCAGTACATGTTTGAAAAAATAGGAAGCAACAATTAAAAGCAGCTCTTTTACAGCACATTTTGAATAAGAAGGCATCAGCTCACAATGTAGAAAAACACAATGGATAAAACTGATCACAAAGCAATGGAGTTTGTGATTTTACGGTGAGGAACAAGTGAGAGCAGTGGAACAATAAAAATCTTCAAACAAATGCAAATTTCTGCATAAAGAACTGCTGGAATAGACCCCAGGCAGGGAAAAAAAAGTTCAGAAAAAGCTTTAGTTTTGACAAATGTCACTATAAAGTCAAAAGAACAAACTATTTCAATACAGAGAAAAGACAGGAAATTATATGCCGTTACTGTTACAAAATCTTGAAACTAAAAAGATTTGTATGTAGCCTGTCTCTGTCGCTAAGACCCAATCTCGCAGAAAATGCATACCCATATAGAGATAGAAAACAGAAAAAACAGAAGACTGAAAGAAATAACACTTGGTAAGGGACAAAAAGTTAGGAAAGCTTTTATAAACAAGCCAGACAAACAAGGAGAGCAGGGATTCTCTTACTGGGCAGGAAGCAAACCATAGATGACTCAAAAAAAATTCAATGCCCACTTTGCTAAGTAAAAAAAAAAACATAATTGGGTGTCATTGTTACCTTATGGCAGGCAATTATTTTGCATCGCTCCATGCAAGGTAAGCCTAATGTGGAACACTGTGTCCAGTTTTAGATACCACATTAAGAAAGACCCTAACAAATTGGAACAAATGGAAAGAACAGCAGAAATACAAGTTTTTGAAAACATAACCCAGAAGGGAAGATTTAAAAGTAAATTGGATTTGCTTAGAGAATAATGAAAGGGTATGTAATAGGTTTCTACAGGTACATATTAAATTAATGTAAAAAGAAACAGATTTTAATATTTCTCAGTTATGTAATCTGCTTAATTTGCAACAAGGGAGATTTAGTTTAGAAAATTGTACCCAGTGTCTGTTTATAAGCAACAACTATTGAGGCTATGAAACCTGATCAATGATTAGGTCTGTTCATGAAATGATCAGTTTTAGAAATAAATTGGATCAACATTCCTCAGCAGTGTTGTAACCATACCTGGCTCTTCAACCTGGATGAAACATTTGCTTGTTCTTCCTGCTCTCCTGTATATTACCACATCATTATGTCTGTTACTTAAAAGTCAATCATTTTTCTGATTTTTTTTATTTTTTATTTTTTATGGTATTGTTATAAGATTTAAAAGCCATTTTTCTTTTCTCATCTAGTTGCGATTTGTCTTGGACGGACTGTGTCCAGACCAATTTCAGTGTGCTAATTCTATAATTTTTTACTGGAATGTTTTACAATCAAGTATTTTGCAGCTGAATCAGTAACCTGATGAATCCTCAAAATTAACCTCTATTCATTCAAGCTTCTGAGTTCTGAAATGTAAAACAACAAGTTTAGTTCAGTTTCAAATTCTATTATAACATATTGTATTGCTGTAAAAAGAGATGGATAATTAATATTCCTTAATTATGTAATATGCCTAACTTGCAGCAAGAGAGATTTAGTTCAGAAAATTGTACCCAATATCTTTTTATAAGGTTAGTAAGCCAGAGGAACCATTAGTAATGGTATGAAACCTGATCAATGATCAGGTCTATTAAAATATGTTAGAATATTTAATATCATCATTGTCATAATTTAACCATAATTGCATCTAATATAATTTGTATGGTCATAAAAATCAAAGGTTAACTGGTAAATTAAAATAAATTCTGTACAGTAGCAATTGTCTGTAAGAGCTCCATGACTTTTTTGAACTAAACTATTAATTTCACAAAGTAATTTGTAAAATTAAGACATGTATCTCACAAAGCCAATATTTCATTTTTGCAGTAGCAAAAAGACATTTTGCATTTAGGGGCATCTTAGCATTTAGGGCAACAAATGAAGTTGTGATTTGCCTTTCTGGCAACAGTAAATCCTTGAAAAACTCTTTCTGGACTGCTCCTGAAAGTTCTAATCCAGGATCTCTGCTTTCACCATAGTAGTCCCTGATAAAAAGACCATATACTTTGCCAGGTTTTGTTTTCCTGTGTCCTTCATCCTTTATTGTAACACATTATCTACATCATTATTGGCAAGTAAACTCTCTTGCTGCTGTTCTGTTCAGCCTGTTCTCCAGCAACAGTTTCCTTTGCTCTCTTCCCATCAGCTATTATATCCCACCATGCTGCTCTGAGTTTTGTTGATCAACTTGTCTCAACTCTCCCTTCATCAGGTAAGTATGAAACACCATCCTTGTACCTTCCAAAGAATGCTTTTATTTGTCCCAACCTGTGGGATTTTCTTCTGGCATGCTTTAATGTAGTGCAATATAGAATGGAAATAATTTAAGATTCAGAAAGAAAGCTAACAAGTATAGTAGTATAAACCCTTTGCAGGTGAAGCTAGAGGAATTCCAGAGACCAGCAAAACCAGCTTTCGCCAGCTTCCGCTTCCAAACCATATACAGTTACAAAACCTTCATAAACAGCATCAACCAAAGTTTTCTTTCTGTTGGACCGAAAGAATTTATTGATGAAAAAATAACTCTTGTTGCACTGAAAAGAAAATTTGTCAGCCGTGCAACAGCATTTTTGCCAGGTCAGTGGCTAAACTTGAAAGATGTCCTGCTGTCACTTCACTTGAAGATGGGGGGGCGGGAGCAGGTTTAGTACAAACATCGTAGGTATTCATTTTTTTTACTCCTTAAACAAACTTAGTATGAGGCTCATGCTGGGATCAGAATGACAGTGCTTATTGAAAATATGCAAAACACAAGGCCTAATCACCTGTAAACCAGCTGGAGCTTGGAGTCTCCTTAAACATGAGATCTGGTAATCGTCAGTAGCAGATTTACAAAGCATTTAAAGAGATACTACTCTGTCCTACAAATTTTACTCTACTCTGGGTCTACCAGGGTCAGCTGGGTAATTTTTATAAAGGTGTGTTCAGCCAAAACCAGCATAGTGCCTCCCGCTGTGCTGGCCAGCCAGGCTCTATATCCTCCCACCGCAGCAGTGACAGACTGTGGCTACTCCTGAAGTGGCCCAGAACACAGAGAAGACTGCGATGACTTTAAGAAACCCCAGAAACATCACTGGAGGATTTATTAAACTGAATTGCATATGTCTATAATGTAACTCTCTACACCTGACCATTAATTCTGTAAGGAGCTGGGGAGGCAGAAGCCATTTTTTGTAACAGTTCGCCTAATCATTTCATGTTTTCATCTCAGGCTGAGAAGAATTGTACTTCTCTGTCTGCACTGCCTGTAAAGGGAGGTGAGCATGGCTAATTCAGATGTAACTGTCTACACTGTAGGAGTTGAAAGTAGCGCAAGATGAAGCCTACTCTACTTGTTTTGAGAAAAGCTTTAATCTCAATATCTGAGAGGACCTGCCATCGACTGTGAACCACTTCCTATTCTCTTTTCAAAACAAAATTTAAAACTATATACACCATTAGCAGTGGCAGAGTAATATGGTTTATCATCCAGTCTCTCCAGACAGGTGGAATTTTACATGAGTGAAATGATGTGCTACCTCTTAGAAGAACTTTACAAATGTAGATTTTTACTGGGACACATCTGGATTTATTCAAAGATATACCACTTCTAAGGTTTTCTTTCTTCTTTTTTTTTCTCCCCCAGGTTTCTCCTCAAAAACAGGGAGGGTTAATTTCTGGCTTTAGCCAAAGGAATTACTGTATTTTTTCAGAACAAAAGTAGTTGTTTCAAGATGACTTTCATTTCACAACTGATCTTAAAAAAATTGAAAAACATATCACATAATTCCAAAATGAGGTCAAACACTTTAGGTTAACTGAAATCCTTGAGGATACTTCTCTCAATTTCCCTCCCCACCATAAAACACAGAGCTAGTTTTATCGAAGAATTTTGAAAAGCATGCTTTGGCTAGCTTGCTTTTCCCTAACACAGATCTCCCTTCCTGCTTTCCACCCTCTATCATGCACACACACAAACACCCCCCCCCCCCC
>VYXH01006643.1:40147-67075 GCA_013397275.1 Burhinus bistriatus
GCCCCCCCACCAACCGCCCCCCCCCCCAATAACAGACCTATTCTCATAGTCAGTCTCCTCAGAGCAAACTGATTCCCCTTCTTTCCTGGCCACTGTGAGACCTCTTTGATCTGATTTTGCACCTTAATTAGTTCAGAGTAAGGACTGCCACACTATACAGTCCAGTCCAGAGATTTACTGACAGCTCACCAGGGAGCTGTTTATTACCTGTGCGTTAAAACAAATAAAGCAAATTAATAAGGAGACAAAGGAATAAACCTGATAGTCTGCACCCACTTAGCCATATCTGACAGTAAACCACAGAGCAAAACAAAACAAGCTGGCATCTGGCACTTCGGATGTTGCAGAGTTTGCTGCCAGCCACAGGGGCTTCACAAAATCAAACTTTAAAAAAGGAAAAATCTGTGGGTTAGTGTCTGTATTTTGTAGTGTTTACAAGCACTTGGTTAATGACACAGGATGCTGGCAGGATCATGCATATAGCATCGGTAATATTATCTACTTCCTATTTTATATTGTTTCCAGTGGAGATGCATGAATGTATTTGCTCTCATGCTGTTAGGTTAAAATGCCATGCTGTTTTTCACGGTAGCTCACTAAAAGCACTACCAGCGTAGAGTGAGTCAAATTTTGCTCAGTGTGTGGCACTGAGTGAAGGATGACTGAAAAGCAAGATGAAGCTGCTAGACTTATGTTTGATGTACTTGGTGGAAAAGCAGTATAAAGCTACTTCCCCCTGCAGGGAAGTATAAAACTACCTCCCCAAAACCTCATCTAATTTCTGATAGAGGCAGACTTGCCGTTTCTTAGAGGAACAACTGGAGTGTTTTCTTTTTTGTGTCTTTGCTCTCTGTTTTCCTACTGGTAAAAAAAAATTATTATTTAATTATCCAACATGTTACAGTCTCAGTAGTGTTTCCAGGAAGACACAAAAACCCATATTTTTTTCTTCTAGAAAAGCTTTATTTGGGAAAAGGAAAACTTGCATTTAAAGGCTGAAGCAGGAGATGTGTTTGAGATATTTCCTGCAGGAAGCATTTAGTACGGAGCACGCGTATGGGCGAGGGCGTGCTGGTGGTGCCATGCCACAGAGCAAAGTTGTGGGCTAAAATCATGACAGTCACCAATGGCATTTCAAGTAATTCATCAAATTACCTCTAAATGTAACTTTGCTGTTACATCTGATTTCAGTCAGGCTCCCAGTATTTCTTTTCACTTGTGTCACGTGCTTTCTTTAATTTTTATCTTGAAACATCTATTTTTACTTTGACTGTTCCTTTTCAATTCCCTCCCCCACTGAGGCTTCATTAGATAGCTTTCAAATGTGGGGTTTTTTTTAAAACGGGGCAGTTTTCCCTCTGAGAAAGTAATGAACATCTGTGCATATTTATAGCTAGACTTTTTTTAAAAAAAATCAAAATGTATACACAGTATTTGCTGAATTTGAACAAAGGTAGCAGAGGAGGCCGCAGAAAAAAAAGGAAAAAAAAAAAAAAATATTACAGTCTTAGGAAAGCCCAGATATCAGAAAAACAAATAATCCAGTTCCTGAAAAAAAATCCTGTGAATGCACAGGCAAGGATTTCTCCCTGGTTGCCCCTTCAAATTCTATTCCAGCTCTCTTTTTGGTTCTAAAGTCTGCCTTCCTTTTATTTTTGTGGTTTCTAACTGTCCAGCTTTGCCTCAAAAATTTTGATTGGGTCAAAAGGCAAGAGAAAACACTACACCTGCCTCCCAGACTTCTTACGAAGACATATTGTAAATCAGAATTACTAATGGTTCTTTTCTGCATTATGTCAAATGGCTGGAATCCCACATTTTCCCTGTGTTTCTAACAAATGGACATGTCACCAGGAGTGCAGCAGCCTGGTTAAGCAGCTGACTAGTGTCACAAATGTTAGTGCTCCGCTCGTTTATTTTCACGGCTTCCACAAGCTCCACCTTGAGTCCTGCTGCTACCCTATTTAACTTGACATGTTTCTGTTTATGCTAAGCAGGTTGGATCTTATTGCATCCATTTAGGAACAGATGTTACTTAGTGCAGCCTACATTCCTCCATGCCGTCTTTTTTCACAGCTCTCTGAGAGCCGACTGCGGGTAGTGCACTCTCACTTCTGTGTCACCCTTCCCACAACAGCTCCTGGAAAGAGAGAGGAAGAAAGACGAGCTTTTAATGTTGTTATGAAACCATATGCACCCTGCTGCCACCGTATCAGAGAGTGTGTTTCCTCCCAGAGTGTTTAATACACCTCTTCTGACACTACAGAAAATGAACTGTGAAGGATACTGCAGTTAGAAAAGTGTTGATTTTTGCCTGGGGAAAAGAAAATCAGAAAAGGTTATAAAACTCACTGTTCAATATTAACTTAATCACAATACATATTTTAGCAATGTACAGTGTGTTACTTCTAATGCACAGCTCCGGTTCCATGCCTGTCTCTTTCTCTAGTCTAGCCTGCAGCTCTTGCTGGCTGTGAACGTTAAGATTTATGGCGATAATATTTGTTATCTGACAATGAGTTTCAAAGCTAACAGCTTTGTGGTGTTTTCCCTATCTTGTTGCATATGTTTTTTCACTTGCAACACCCATTAAAGTTTAATAGGAGAATTGTGCACATCATGAACATGAAAATGAGAATATAATTACCCCTCTGTTTTCAGATTGCTAAAATCAATCTTCTTGTTTTGTTACAAAGTCTCAGGCTGGCTGTAGTTGAAACTGTTTTCAGAGAAACCCTCAGAAAACCTAGTTAAGCGTAGATACTACCTCTGCTACAAATCAGAATACTTCTCCTTATGTCTGAATTTTGAAAGCCATTTATCCTCTTCTCATAATACATTATCCAAAACCAAAATTCATAAAGTATCTCTATATGATGCTATTTGTCTGAAGTAATTTCAAAGGAAATGCAAAAATAGTACCAGGAAAATTGCTAAGCAGCCTTAGACCACCTGCCATGCTTTTTATAAGGGACAAGGGTTTGTCTTTTCTTTAAATAACATTTTTAGTTATGCATATAACTGATATGGAATTCTGTCTTCAGGAAATAACGTGTGCTGGTAACAGACATTTTTAACTTGGAAATATGACTGCATAACCATTCCTACAGTACAACGGCAGTCACTGAAGCTCAGACAACTCCAGAGCAAAGTTGTCAGCTGACAATATAGTCAACAAAACTTCATCACCCAAAGCAGCACCTACAATTGATTTTGCTAATAAGTCTTCTCTCCTTGAGTGGCATTTGTCCCAGGATAAAGCCTACCCAAAAGCACCGCCTGGGTAGGTGGGACCTCGACCACAGCTGCCCAGGCCTAACTGATTAGGTGGTTCTGGAGTGTGCTCAGAGGTGCACAAATAAATGTCATGGGGATGCCCAGCCGAGAGCACTGCTAAACGGGACACAGGGTAATCTGTCCTGCTCTTGTGGTTTAGGTACACGCAGGAAAGAAATAAGGAAACACAGGCAAGCTATTAGCAGCTTGATGGCTCTGTAACTTGTTCGGGGCAGGATGCTGAAAGGTGATGGTAACACGGGTAATGAATTGTAATTGGCTCTGTATATGGGGAAAATCACAGAGATCAGGCTGGGACTACGTGTAGCAAGGCCTTTGGCAGCTTATTCTGACAATCTGTTTTTAAACAGCCATAGTAAGAACAGCTGTCCCTCAGGGGACACTCAGTACCTGGGTGTCTGGCACCCTGTATCAGCCTGGGCTTGAGGTGCAGCTACACATGGGGACCGGGGCCGCCGGCCAGGACTCGGTTGGCGTGAGTGTCCTCTTTCCCTAGTCCACGGTGCAGGTCTGAGCTGCGCCAAAGGCAGGGGGAAACCCCAGGCCTGTGCTGTCCTGAGTGTGCAGGGTGCTTAGAATAGGGATCCGAGCACAGAAATCGTTATCTCATCTCCTTTCTGAATAGGTTCTGTTCCACACCACCGAGCGGTATGGTTCTGTTCTCGTGGTTATGGCACCCTAAACTCCCCCATGACAAGCACCGCAACAAATGTTTAGTTCATTCACAGGCAGCAGCTGTTTATCTTGGTTGTTGATTTCAAACTGTCTCACATCAAATTTCCTGAAACCTAGGATTTCTCATGCATGGAGTAATATTTATTTCTGTTGTATTTCAAAACAAAATCCATCATGAAAATCTCACCATTATGGCACAATTTTATTTCTAAATGAGATAAATATCTGATTCCTTCCCTCCCGCCTTCTTCAAAACCATCTGCAAATTCTTTACTTTTGGCTAGCTGAAAGCATAGAGAAAAGTGCATAAAATGTTTCATTTGTTTCTCCACAAGTGTTCAACTTCAAAGAGAATTTTTAATCACCATTTGCTCTTCATGCAAAATATGGTTTCAGAGAAAATTTTGAACTTGAAAAAAGCTTTTTAAAGAAGTTGTTATAAATGTATTTCATAAATAGTAGATGTTCATATGGTCTTTGCAAACACATATATTTAAAAAATGTAAAATATCTCATGAAAGAAATCTGTAAAAACATGATTAATCTGAGAAACTTCAGTCCAGATACCCTGCAATGATAAGATACTAGCTGTAAATAGCAATTATATCTATCACTGTATTGACTGGACATCCTTATCTGGATCAGTCTCCTGAGTACATACAATGGAAAAAAAGACAGTGGATCAGGTGCTCATCTGGTCTTTTCAAGCATACCTCCACTGACTTTAAATGACCCTTTTGAAATGAACCAGTGAAAGATCTTGTCTACTAAATGAAGAGTTATGATAAAGAGTTTGCATTTAACCTGTTGTGAATATCTTATTCAGACTTGTTTGAAACTTTCCGTTTTCATAATAATATTCATTATCGATGTCTCCCTTTATAGTAAATTACTGTAATCAATTGACTTTGACTTTGTAATTGGAGATGCTTGTCAGCTAGTTTCAAAGATTTAGTCCAGTTGGTCCAAATTTTTAATCCAGTTGATCATCTGCTGTTTTTTATTCATGGTATGCTGCTCTTTAATTGTCATTAGGTCTGCTATTGGATCTTTTAATACAGAAGGATTTTGAAATATAGGGGAAGTACATTTAACTTGAATTCAGCTCCTCACTGAGCTGAGTATACAGTGGCTGATGTCGAACCTAAAAGTGAGGTAGGCTTTGTCATGTAGATACAACCACTTTCTCCATCTCTCTTGCCCTGCCTGCCTCCCCACCGCTGCCACCAGCTCCTGCCTCCCGGCTCCCCTGCCCCACACAGGGCAGCTCCCTGCCGGCTCCCTGGCAGTAACTCCTGGCACTTGGTATGAAACCGAAATCTGTCAAAGTGTGTACCACCTGTATGACTTAATATTGATTTTACCAGGATGAACACTGACTCAAGGTCCTGTCAAAAAGTAGATTTATGATTGATACCCTTAACTGCTGGAAGATAATTTAAAAACGCTTGCCAGCAAAGACTGTTTCCAGAACTCACTTTTGGACTCAGGGCTGCAATTATTCTAAGGACCAGCATACAGAGATGACAACAATTTGTGATCTCTGCTATTATCTTAAGAAGACTATACTTGTTCTTTGTGAAAAACTTATAAAAGTTTTCAAAATATTGATTAAAGAAAGGTTGCTTTATTTTGATTGAAATTTTGTTTGACATACTTTTTTAACCAGACAATTCTTCTGTGTTTTTTTGTTTGTTTGTTTTTTGTTTTAGTTTGGTTTTTTAACTAAAATTTTACAATCTCTTCTAGTATAAACATGAACTTCTAATAGGGAAGTTTGGAAACAGGATACATAGCATTCTCTTTAAACGTCTGTTTAAAATTCAAACTCTCTAATTAGAAGAGCTTTTCAATTCATACTCTATTTTGTAAGCAATGCTATAACTATAAAGGATTTCTAATACCAAATGAATTAATAATGTGTTTCATTTTTTCAGTATTTTAATAACTTTTCATCATAAGTAAAAAATCATATGATGTATTTGAAATACATGGTGGTTTTGTATAATATACATACATAGTATATATATACATATATCCATATTTGTATATGATATATATATAGTATAGTATATATAATATGCCGTAAGCACAAAAAGAGGTCTTTGTTTAATGAATGACCACTATGCCTAGTCATTGCATAACTCAAAAGAATGAAAAATGACAGTTTTATTTCTTGCTTTGTAACTAAAAAATAGAGTGAAAAAAGAAGTTTGCAAGTAAATTTAGCTAGTTTAAAATTGAGATTAAACATCTTTGCTTTTGTAATCACAAGTCTAATAACAACTTGAACTTTTGGGGCTTGGAAGTGTGTTTTAGGTTTGGGTTTTTACGATGAGGAAAATTGACCATCATGAAAATGGTGGCGGCACAATGCCACCAGTATTAGTAATGTTAACTTTTTAATTGTATTACGAAGGATGTGGTATTTAACTTGTAAATATTAGTTCAGAAGAAAAAGAGATGCTTAAGTGCTCTGGGCCCTATGCCAGTATTTCCCCCACTGCACGCTGAATCATTCCAGAAAATTACACTATTGTGAAGATAACCTGCAAGCTTGAACATTGCTTTGTATGGAGCACCTGCTGACAGAACTGTGCCCTGAAGGCTGGGGTACCTCATTAGAATCATCACCAGAAATGTACATGTAGGAGTCTTCCTATAAGAGCAAATATTTAAAGACACAAACGCACACAAAGCCAGTTTGCAGACTGTAGCTGAATAAATATTAGGGAAAGGAAGAAGAAATAATAAAATATATTACACATACAGAGCCTATATCAGAGGAACATTATTAAGGCAAAAAAAGTTAGGAGATACCAGCATGACTGTCACTTGTGCAATGCTACTAATTCATTCTCTTGCAGATATTCCCTAGCATTACAGATGAATGATGTTTTTAATTAATTATTTTTTCCAAAATAATTCTGAGTGACTAAAAGTATTCATGCACTGATATCAAACTCGATGAAGGGTTTTGAAAGAAACAAGTGGAAAAAATCAGTTATTGAACTAGTTATTTTGGACTTTTCCTAGCTGAAACATTTTGGGAACTAAATTCAAAAGAATCCATTCCCAGAATTAAGGAATAGAGATGATATGCTGCAGCTTTTTATGTACCTCTTTGTACCTGGTGCTCAAGATACATGACTATAAGATGGGAGAAAGACTTACATAAAGCAGTGAAAAGACAGTTTCATTCCAAAATTGTTTATTGTTAAAAAAGATGAGGCCATTGGCTGGTAACTTTAGAGGATTTAATCGTCTAAAGAGCTAATCTTGCCTAGCCTCCAACAAAAGCAAGATGACAGTATGACATTTATAAAGGGAGAGGTGGCGACATGGGTGTGATCAGTCACCCTTATCAAAGAGCCACACTAAGACAACACAGGTTACATTCTTTGTAGAGATTTACCTGTGAATGCTACCGTAAGACAGTAGTCTAAAAGTCGAAAGAGATCAGGGCTCCCCACTGTGAAGGAGTCCACAGTTTCAAACTTCGGTGGCCAGGGCAAAAGTGATCCCAGTAACTGCAGTGGCAATAAATGTGAAGTTTTTGTATCTAAATTAACTCATAGGCACGTTAGTCGCCATTCAAGCACACAAAATTGTAGTGTGTATTTTCTAATGGCTGGCTGGAGGGCTTCAGAGGCTGGAAAACCAGTATCTACAAGGCAGGGTAATTGATGTGCGAGGTGAGAAGTAGTATTCTCAAACAGTCAAACCAGCCACAGTTATCTCAGAATAGAAAGTATAGAGAACTGTGAGAAATTGTCAAGAAACAGTTAATCTGAGGGAACATATATATTATTTTCCTTTGTATAAATTGATGTATTTCTATACATATATAAATAAATGAATGGCTTGATTTATAAAATTTCAGTATCTAACCACAACCTAAAGTGCATTGAATCTTCTAAGAATGGATGACCTACTAAAATTTCATATGTCAATTTTAATTTTAGGTAATCATGCAGAAAAATTGTCTGGGCCTCTTTGCTTCCAAAATTGAACTTGTAGATTTGCACGATGCATACTAATCATTACATTACCTTTAACAGAGACACCTCCTGTCATTCATCAATGGCCCACTTGTAATGCAAATTCCTAACTAACAATACCCCAGATTCTTCTGCTAGGTCTATCTGCGACTTATTTGAATCACATGTTCTTTCTAAGAGAAATGCTACAGAACGTTAACCTAAATCAGCTAACTAGCCACTTTTTACAACATGCTCAGATTTTATTTCCAAGTCAACCATAGATTTATTAAGGGAAAGTCATACAGGAAAAACCACAGTATGATGACTCTTGAAGTCTGAAATTGGGCCAGTATCTTGGAAACTGAACAGTAACCTTGCCTCCTGAAAGTGCTGTCTTTACCAATTATGTCCTAGCCTGAGCAGAGATACAAAAGATATGAACGTATTTCTTTATAACGGACTTATGTTGAGTGGTATTGTATTACTTTCCTGTGTCCCTTCTTTTCTTATCCTTCCCCACCTTTTGTTTTATCTATTTGTCAGCTGTGCTTGTACACTTTCAGTGTAAGATCTTCAGAACAGAAGTGGGTCCTCTGAATAAAAGGACTCTATCTAACACAGGGAGATGTGGTCTTCAAAGGTCACCATGATGAAAAACGTAATTTGTTACTAAGGTTGGTGTCAAGAGAAAAAATTTATTTAAAACACTAAGGTATTCTTCATTAAATGTTTCAGATTTTCTGAAATTAGATCAAACATTTCAAGATGGCTTTAACCAACATATCTTGTGCTCACCATTCTCCCACTACGCCTTCTTGACCACACTGCATCTCTCACAGAGCAAGAAATTTTCTTGTTCTACTGTTGAGCTGCTGTGGCAGAAGGAAAACTTTCCTGTTCATCTCAATCTTCTTTAAGCTCATGAAAGATTAGATTGCAATTGGGTGATATGATGTGTATCTGAACTGCTTGACATATTCTCTGATCCTAAGTATTTGTCACTTCATTTCTGGATGCTGTGAGACTTACTAGCAGCTGTGACCTGATTTTACCACACGTGAAATATTTCTAAAATAACATGTAAGTATTCATTACATTTCCTATTTAGTGACATGGTTAGCTAGTAGCAATTCCTCTCTTAAGATTTCATTTACATTCCTCAAAGAGCTATGACTGTATTTGTTGTTCCTTACTAGAAGTAATTGGTCCAGAGTTTGGCAATTTGTACTTTCCAGTAGCTGAATACCAAATGTCAGTGTTGATTACAAGATATCTTACATTTTCTAATCGTGGAAGCCTGCTTGTAAATGCAGATATGCACATTTTCATGACAAATTTTAGCTTATGATTCTTCCACGTACATTGTGACTGAAACACTTCAACCTATGCAATCGTCTTGCAATCTGCTGTAAAGAGCACACTAAGCTCCTTAACGTAGCCAAAAGGAGCGCATGTGCCTTTCCATGCGCGCTGCACTAACCTTCAAACCTGTAGCATGTCACCACAGGCAGATTTAATGCTACCTGAGCCACCGCTCCATTAGCCTCACATAAAAGACGTCTTCCCACTCCACCGGGTGGAGATAAAAGGTCAAGGTACATAGGTGTTAGAAAATGTAATTTCATGCTCCTTGTGCTTAGACAGAGATGCCAGCCTGCTGCCCTGAGCCAAGCACTTATATTCTGCCCTGTAGTAAAATTTCAGGGTGTTCCCAGCATTTTCTATCAGCCAGGTTTAGGTGGTTGCCCTGCTCAGTAGTTGGATTTCTGATCTCCTCTTTGAATGTTGCTTCCTCCCATGCCTCTAACTTTAGATTTTGGATGTCAGTGTAGGAGCAAGACATCTCCGAGTCAAGTGCTGCTTTCAGATAAGGAGCTGCAGCTCTCCTTATTGGATTAAACTCCTTGTTTGTGACTGAAAATATTGTAAACCCCAACCTGTAAAAGCCTCTGTCAAGGTTTGTCATCCTGGAAATATTACCACCTTGTATTGCTGAACATGCCCTCATTTTCCAAAGCCTTTATGAACTAAATGTTTCAACTAGTCTCTGAGACTGTCAGATAATGTAGATTTTATGAATGCTAAAAATCCAGATTTCCAAGAAGTCATGATTTTCTAAGCATCTAATTCCTACTTTTTATATTTCTTATCTCATCAACTGCTGAAACCATGCCAGAAGTAGGAGATAAAACAGATGATTAGAGAGATGCAATTTTAGATTACGCTATCTGATTTAGAGTATTCTAAAAGACAGTACAATACTTTTAATGCTACTGTTTTTATCAGCAGCTGGACTTCAATTTTAATGTAACTGAAAAATAGTTCCATTTCAAAATTGATGGGGTTTAGTCCAGGATCTACTTTTCTGTGTTATTTTAAATTGCCAGATATTTTTTTCTTAAGAGAGTGTCTATAAAGGTAAAACAGTAATTGTGAAAGTAAAATAGCAATTTTACTGAAATATATCCTATTAAATAATTCATTTGCATTTGAATACAGAACTACATTTAACAACAGAAACAATTTACAAGTGGCCATTCAGGCATTTTAAAAATACATTACTGTAGTTTCCCCAAATGACGCTGTACATATCAAAAGGAATGATCAGAAGGCATTCAGAAATTCTATTAGCAATACTTTCAATAGCTGGAACATAGGAACGCACATGTAGCCTATATAACTTCAATGAAAAAGCTATGAGTTATTTTGTATTCAGGGCTGTTAGTTCAATAACCAACTAAACTAAAGAAAATTACATTAAAATGAGCTAATGATACTTAAAACTTTTCTTGTTTTCCCTTGCCTCTCAGTTCAATAACTTCTATCTCAACAAATGTTTTCTGCAATATTGCTTTAAAATGAGTCTAATATTAGGGGTGTCTAGGCAGCATCCATTTTGCTGGCTCAATTCTTTCTTCTGATCTATTTAAAAAAGCTAACTTTTTAAAATTCATGTTCCAATATCATCTGACTAGTTCTCTGCTGATCCAAACTTTAGCACAACAGGAGCAAAAGTAGATCAAAGCAATTGCTGAGAACTCTACATCTATAATAAATGCAATTTAGGGTTTTAATTCAAGCTAGTGAGTTCCCTGGATCTGGCACCCCACCACATGTTATTTGAATCTGCTGGAAGAAGCAGTCATTGCCTTGGACCATTATTTTCCCATTAGAGGCTAGAGTGCATCTGGTGAGCACCTGAAGCAGAGCTTCTAATGCCATTATCTCTGAAAAGAGTCTCATTTGTGTGTACCAAAACCTCCCTGTGAACCAAACCACTGTTAGGGGCAATCAAGGGATTTGTCTCAGTATTGCATTGCTGCCCCAAACCAAAATGCTAATGTAGATAGAGCCTTAATGTTTTGGGTTTTATTACTTTGACTTGGCAGTTCCGTTGTGCTTACCTCTCCCTGGGTTCTCTGGGTACTGCTCTGTGATCCAGGCATTCCTCCTTTGTCTGTGTCTCTGAGGCAATTAATCTTTTATTGTTTTTTTGCAAAATGAAAGAAGTTCAAAAAAAGGTCAACTCAGAACAGCTGGTGGTTAAAGAAACTTCAGTTAAGTGTGAAATACATCTCCTTAAGCAAAATAAGGCATTGAAACCAGGCCTCCCACCTCCACAAACTGGTAAACATCCCACTCAAATATCTTTTTCACCGGCAGCTTTTCTGAAACAAAGACATGCCCTAGCCCTCCTTATTTTTCAGAGGAGCTCTAGTGACCAGGCTAAGGACAGCAGGATAATATAAATCTCTCCATTCAATCCCAGCTGTGTACTGAAGTCAAGAGAGGAGCAAAATGCGAGTTGCCCCTTCCACAGTCCCCACCAGCCAGCTTGGGCAACTCTGCCCAGTGCTCTGGATTAGTGCATCCCAGTTGGCAGTGCCAGCCTCTCCCCATACACTGCAGGGTCAGCCACCTAACACATTGCCAAGCTATTTTTTGTTGAAGACAAATAAATATATCTAGGACTTTAAGTCATAAAGCGTCACAGTTTATAGTCAGGGGAGCTTACATTTTAAGAAAAACCTATTTCATGCAGACAGGAAGCACTCGAAGTCTACAGGAGGTGAAGACTAGAAGTTTATTCAATATTATTGACTTCCTTATTTTCAGGAGTGCAAACACAGCAAGTCACTGGAGTAACATAGCATCTCTGCAGGTTGCACCAACTGATCAAAATGACTGAATAAAAACACGGTAAGGCTGGTCCAAGAAGTACAATTTCAGACCTCACAGTCCCTCTAGGAAGTAATACTGATAAGCCAGCTCCTCAAGTCTTCATTCACTTTTTTTCTTAGCTAAGAAAACCAAATGGAGGTGAATGGGGGATTTTCTAGACCAAAAAAGAAAAAAAGGAAACAAAAATAATAGGTATAAGAATAGCTGAAAAAAGAATAGCATACTTCAGTCCATTTGAAGTCACAATTTCTAAAATGCAGTATACCTCCCAGTACAGTAGTTATTTGAGTATACCCTTTACAAATATATTGGAAAGGCAGACAGAGCAATAAAAAGTTTGTATATGTTCTGTGAGAATATACAGAATCACAATACAGTTTGCATTGCCATACTTTGAGAGATACAAAGACAAAAGAAAATTTACATATGTATAGAGGCTTACAGAGATACTGGGAAATGGCAGAAAATACAGTGTTTTCTCTCATGTTGTTCTAGAACTCTGCAATACTTGTGCTTTAACAATAGTTGTCATAGATTAGTTTTAGTTGTCATCTGCTGCATAAATCAAAGGAAAACTAGGTCAAGCTGTACTAACAAGCATATAATTGCCATTGTTATCTATAGGATAAACCCACCTCCGTTTGTGACTTAACTTCACAAAAGCTGCCAGGTTGGATCAGAGCATTAGTCTGTTTTACTCAGCATCCTGTCTCTCTGTGGTTAGCACCAGGTGATTTAGAAAGGACCCAGAAATTCCAGCATTGACAAATACAGAATAAATTGCTGATAGGATATATTTCCTTGTACCTCCTGTTACTTAATGACTGGTTTGTGCCTCGGAGCATAAGCTTTAAATATCATGTATATTAGGCAGGATAAAAAAATATTTTTGTAACTGTGAATTACAATATGAAATTATTTGCACAAGGAAACATCAATATTCTGAAATGTGAATTTGATCCGAAACTGAGATGAAGCACTGCATACTGTTTTGCTTGCAACTTGCAGTTTAGAAACTTTACATTCTGGGCCATAATTGATGTTAATATGTGTTTCCTAAATAACTGCAACATTTTATGAAACATCTAGAAAATTATACTTCTTCATCTTGGTTTCTTACATTCTTAAACTGATTCCTGTAGCCTTGAAAGAACAACTTTTGGGGGTACCACAGAGAAATACATTTGAGGTCCAAGCTGGGTATTAATATTCTAGAGCTCCAGGTAAAGGATCTACCACAAAATGGGAGGAGATTGCCTTCTGTGTTAGAGATATACCTTTGAGTCACCACCAGGTTAATTTAAAGGCAAGTAGACATAGATAACACATTTAGAAAGATTTCTAAAGAAAAAGAAGAAAGCTACACTTAACCTACTTAGTTATTCATCAGTTTATGTCTTTTCTGCAGGCAATGCCAGCTTAAATGCTCACAGTCTGTCTCATTACATCCTGGCCTGTTTTCCAACGCTGCAATTTCTGTCTTCCTCCTCTGTCCAGTGTACCAGCTTATAAATTTGGCCCCATGTTAAGGAAATTGATGTGCACTGAAGAAAAAATATATTATTTTTTTTTTTAAAGCTACCTAGGTTACTATTTTTAGCTGGATCAACTCCATAGCATGAAGTTTTTCTGAACAGTGACTATTAGATTTCACAGCTCTTCTCAAATTTGCAAGTAGACTTTTTTCTAGACATTTAAATGGGGTTAATACTCCTAGTTCATTGTCAACTATGGCTTTACACCAGATAACAATAAGAAATAGTTTTGCTATGGTTAAATGCCAGGCCAATTTTTTAGATTTATCAAAATATAAAATCTTGAAAGAGGTATAGTTTAAGTAGTTTATGCTCTCAGTTTTGCCTTATGACCAGACTTCTAAGCCAAATTAATTCACTTACGTCAAACCGTATCAATCCAGAATATGCTATGGGCGAAAAAGTGTTTGTAAGACTGCTATTTGTGAGAAAAGTTTAAATTTTATTAGGAACTAGAGGCTTCTTCTTGTGCCCCTGGCAAGGCGCTTTCATTCTCCAAAACCTGTTTCCTCCTTGCCTACAATGAGAGTAGTGATAAATATGGACCTTACTAACCATCTAAGACTTGCTGCCAGCTCTGAGATCTTAGTATACCCACCACAACAAACGGGGCAATGACCCAGCCAGAAAACCAGGCTGATTAAAAGCATGTCTCATCAAAGCATCAATCAGGCAAGTTAGCATCACCTTAACCTGAAAGAAGTGGAGGTCTTTTGTGGCCCCGTGGCCGAGCAGGGCAGGGCTGTGGGTAGCTGGAGACCAGCCCTGCTGCAGTGCCGCTGGGGCAGGGACTGACGGCCCCAAGGGGCTGACATGGGCTTCTGGGCCATGGACAGGGTGAGGCGAAGGCCCACGAAAGCCGGGAAGGGACAGGAAGGTCCTTAGTACCCTCAAGGCCCTAACAGGACATACCAGAAGTATGGTTCAGAGCAAGCCCCAGCACAGTAAATACTTCATGCCCTGCATCCCACACAGAGATTATCTGCCTCCACCCATAGCAGGAATAATTAACATTAAAGCTGGTCAGAAAATTCAGAGAAAATATTTTCTTTTTGGAATTTTTTACTTCCTTAGAATGCAAATTTTTCACTAAAATAGTCCAATTGTGACGAAATCCCATTGGAAATCTGCCACCAGACGAGCTTTGAAACTTTTCTTGGTGTTCTGCCAGCTCATTTCTATGGTTCCTCAATAAAGCACCTGCTGGGTACCATGACCATGAGCTCTGGGTTTTCCAGGGGCTGCAGGACAGACAGGTGGATGTTCCTAGTGCCAAAACTCCATACTATTTCCTAGCAAACATGAATATTCCTGGATTTTGATCCAAGTCAGAATAAGAATGGTTTTCCAACATCAGAATAAGCCACAAAAGGGAATGATTTTTTTTTTTTAATTTTTTTTTTCTTTCAACTCTACTTCAGTGTATTCAATGAATTGAAGAATGAAGGATTCTGGCAGAAGAAACATATTTTTTTTTCCATCAAAGACTTAAAAAAAAATGAACAATTGTGTATTCTGGTTTGAAGGGGTTGCATTAATATGCAATTCTTTGTTATTATTTAGACATTTGTTTAAACAAATCTTACTTTTATTTACTGTTCATATGAAGAGCTGTATAAATTTTCAGACAAATGCGAGAAAATTGATCTAATCTCTCTGGATTACTATAAATCATCTAATCTGACGTCACGTAAGAAATGTTATTAGTGCAGCTGAAGAGGGTAGGGATTAATAAAATCCTGTCAGATGGAGAAGAGACTGACTTTAGGGAGAGACAAAAATGGGTAGCTTTAAATATCCAATCTGAGTAGGTAGAGTTTATCAGCAGAGCTCCTGCGTAGACCTTGAGGCCACTTACAAATTCCACTAAATTCCACAAGGAGTGGAAGTCTTCTGATGACATCTGGCGATGAGGGAAAGCTGAGTGATCATCTCCATATTACAGAGGATTAGAAGATTGAAAATAAGGAAAACACTGTCTTTGAGGCCGTGTTCTAAAAATGTTATTTAAGAGAATAAGATACAAGGTCATGCACTTAGTACTGAGAATTTCTGCTCTGAAATGGAATTTATCAGTTGGAAACAAGAAAAGAAAATGGTATTCTGTGGCATTAGGTAATCACAGGGTAACTATGATTCATCCAACAGCATAATGTAATGATAAAAACCAAGCCCAGAATGTATCAGTTGATATGGTCCTGTGGAGACAGAAAACTATTAATGTCACCATACAAAGTTCATGTGGAATGGTGAGTACAATTCCTATCACCTGTGCTCACAAAATGAGATCATACTAGAACAAACATAGACAAAGCAGATCAAAAGAATAGAGGTACTGTCACACAAAGAGCAAATAAGTTCCTTATCCTAGTCAAAGAAAATGTAGGACAGTACTGCTATCTATGCATACAGTAGGAGGCAATCACTGCAGCGGGAAAAGAACTGTTTAACTAAGGAAGAATATGAAATAAAAAGTGAAGGAGTGTAACTCGGTCATATACCCAGAGAATATTTAAAACTACTGAAAGAAAAAGTTAGTAAACATCAATGGCAAGCAGAATTGTAAAAGTTGCAGTAGACTGGGGTTTTGGGGAGGTTGTTTTTTCAATTTTTAATCTTTTAATGTCAAAAAGTTTTTTGATAAATTTAGAAAATGCACGGTACTTCATGTTTTCCTGCAGTAGAAGCTGGACTGGACACCAGCAAGTCAATTCCAGCTAAATTTAGGGTGACATCCAATTACATTTAAGGTCCCAATCTAACTGATGGGCAAAGGCCAAAAGGCAGAATAGGCGGAAACAACCTTTACCAAAAGCAAGAATGACATGGTACTCATAAATAAGCAGCTAGCCTGCACTTAATTTAGATGGAGTGGATCGAACTGCAGCCGCTTTATCTTTTGCATAAGAATGACAAAGGATGAAATACAATTTTGTGGACACTGATTGCAACAAAACAATTTTTTTTTCTTTCTTTTTTTTTGAGTTTGAAAGGTTCAACAGTTAGGACAATGAAAGGAATATATGGATCACTTCTGATCATGCCATAAAAGAAACAACTGCACTAGCACAATAAAGACTGTATCATATTAGTGTAATAAAGGCTGTGTAAACAGTGCAATAAAGAGTAAGAGTGCAGCCAATATCACTGTTAGCCTCATCATTCCAAATCAGCATAACTCTCTAATAACAGAGGTAGAAAGAATTGAAAATAAGGCCCAAATAATTTTAATGATAGCAAAGGCTTTAATCAACAATTTGCTTCATTAAACACAGAATGCATCTCAGCCTGACAGAAATTCAAAGCTGATTAAAAACAGGCCAAGTGGTAATTTAAAAACGCTTGTCAAGGAAGAAATCAACTGAAAGTATAATTCTCAATCCTTTTATATGCATCAGTGGGGTACTAATACATTTGTGCAAAAGCCACTTGACTATGTTCAAGTTAAACAAACTCAAACTGGGTTGAGAGAGACCAGTATTAAGTGGACTTTTTAATTATTGGATAAAAGATGGAACAGCAGAGCCTCCAAGACAGCCATTCAGCGATGATACAATACAGAAAGTCTGTCATAAGGTAACATGACAAACTCGCCCAGGTCTGCAAATCCTTGGGACAAATGTGGGTTAGAATTTCCTACAGTCATGTCCTAAAGATCCTCAGAAGTTAAAATTTGTCAGCAGATATAAATATACAACAAATACGAATTTGTGTCATGGAGGTTGTACAGATATTTTCCTACAGCTCTGTAGCAAATTGCGGAAGTCATAGCTGAACAGTTAAATTTCCTGGCTCCATCAGATACGCTCAAATCTGTTTTGAAAAAAAAAAAAAAAGGATTTAACTATTTCATGGGAGCCCTGGAAGTATAAATAGGGATAATTGTTTAATAGTGTCGCCCATGGGAATTTTTCTCAGTCACATAACAAAGTAATAGGCTATCTTGCTTTCCATCCGTGAAGTGGTTCTTCTAGATTTCAACTCCCTCCAAGATATTCCTAGACTCACTAGCTCTCAATCTTTCTCTTCTAAGCAAATCTTATGCTGGAAAGTTTCTTTGGCAGCTGCTCCTGAGGACTCTGTAAGAAGCAAAGGTCTGGCAGAAACTCCACACTCCATAGACAAATTCTTTCTTTAATTATGTGGCCAATCCATTGTGCTGAAGTGCTTCTGTAGCATTCCTCATCTTGTGTCAGGGCAAGACAAATATAATCTCTTCTGATTAATTAAAAGAGAGGCATGTAGAGCTTCACAATAAAATATAGAAAATATTTTAATTTTCTCCACATTCTCATATTCTCCACATCTGTTTGATAATGAAAAGCACAAAAAAATTCTTCAGTCAGTCACCTTATTCACAGAACATATACCTTCTGAATATAAAAAATATCCCTCCTTTTCTTCTGGGAATTTTGACAGTATTTCCACAGTGGATGCAGTAGAACAAACAGAAATAAAAGATCATAAGTTAAAAACTTAAGTGTTTTGGAAAAAGTATAGCAAAGCTCCTTTAATGTTTCTCTATTAAGCACCACCTGGAGGGTAATGTTTTGGAGATAGGAGGAAAGAGGAGAATATGCACTGTGTCAGTGGAGAGACACACATTTTGCCATGTCTCTCTTCCTGCTTGGTAAACTTATACCTGCAGTCCATTTAAAAAATTTTGCCATAAAGACCACAAGTAAAAAGAACAAATACAAGAGAAGAGAAGAAAGGACAGATTTTATTTTTCTGAATGGCTGAGAAAGAAAAGTTCTGAAAAATTAAGTGCTGGGTTTTTTTCCTAGCAGAAATATTTAAAAAACAATGATAAATTATATTATTACTGTCAAAAAAATGAGAACTTATCCCACAACTTATCCCACATAATAGTAATACTTACTATTGGGAAATAGATAAAATTCACAGTAATAACACGGGAGACAAGGCTGTACCTACCAAAGGTCTATTTCAGTATTTCCATCTATATAAAAGCAGTACCCACTCCCTGAATTTTTTTTGCCTTCGCACAACACTGGTGATAGAAAGAGCTCCAAAGGCTTCTCGTGCCATCTTCAGGAGACTACTGCTTCCGTGAGCACTCCCAGTCCACAACTCAGGAAGGAGCTTACGTTAGCAAAGTTACTAGAGCCATTTCTTGAGATGGTGATTATAGTTTTTAATAGGCTGGAACATGTACCGTAGGAGGAATTGTAGCCTTAGATATTCTGGGACACAAAGTACTATGTCTCACATATCTTCAGCAGTTCTATATCCAAAAAGCTTTAATGCTAAGTATGTCAGAGTTCATTTTTTACACAGAAATCACAAAAAACCACATTCCCAGTAGAGTTTCCTCTAATCCATTTTCCTACCTAGTCGCTTCCAGTAGAAACTAGAAATGACTCTCTTTTCTTTTGTGCTTTCCAGACGGGTTACCTGAATGACTAATTAGAGCCGTTGTGTTGGGCATGCAGGCAGAGATAAGATACAGGGAGCATGACTTAATTAGACCATATTTTTATTAACTTGCTTCATTTGGAAGCTGTCCACTAATAATTCATGCTGCATTGGTCATCACTCCTTCCTTAATTATTTGTCCCTCTAGTTATTACCGGCTTCAGATCCAGTCCCCAGGCTATTCTGGTGCCATTATCAGCCCTTTGCATGAAATCTGAAGAGGTGAGTAAACTGTTTCCAGTGTAGTCCATGCTAGACAGTGGCAGCTCCAGTAGGAGTCTTCCTCTTTCTATTCTTTGATGAACTAAGCCTATAGTAAGGCCCTGTTAAACTGCAGCAGACTGAACCTAGTTCTTGAACCATGTAAGTGATCCCTGGCAATGACAGGAGGATGATCCCACACATACTTCTACTTTGATCAACCTAGTTGTGAGAGAAAACCTCCCCCCCCAATTAAAAAAAGTCTTTACCATTAAAACTGGCCTTTAGGGATCCCAGGCCCCTGAGACCAAAGGGAAGTTCCAGAACAAGAGTTACCCTTGGTGGAGGAGGACCAGGATATGAAGCATTTAAACAAACTGGAGAGGTGGGACTTTTCAGTCTGGAGAAAAGAAGGCTCAGGAGAGATCTTCTCGAGGTGTGTAAATACCTGATGTGAGGGAATGAAGATGACGGAGCCAGACTTTTCTCTTCTCAGTGGTGCCCACTGACAGGACAAGAGAAAATGAACACAAGAAATTCCATCTCAACAGAAGACAATTATTTTTTACTGTGAGAATGGTCAAACACTAGAATAGGCTGTCCAGATAGGTTGTGGAGTCACCAGCCTTGGAGATATTCAAAACCTGGCTGGACAAGCTCCTGGGCTGTTGGCTCTATCTGATCCTGCTTGAGCAGGGAAGTTGGTCTAGAGGATCTCAAGAGGTTCCTTATAACCTAAATGTTTCTGTAAATGTGTGTCAATATTACTATTTTCTATTCATGCTACAAATGGAACTGAGCAAATATTTTTAATGCACACAAACCATTCAATGAATTTATACAAGATTTTATTCACCAATGGTTTCAAATAGACATGATAAAGTGGTTTTACATAGAGGCCACCAAGAAGGAGGACAAATCAGCCTGCTTTTTGCTGCCAAAATGGCTCAGCTTTGTAAAATACCTCATATACAGCCATCTTTCACTATAATAGACAGAGTAGCTCTGCCTTTAATTTTTGTGACCACTTTTATTGTGCTTTAGGACCCCTGCCTACCAATTTTAACAGAACTCCCTATGGTGTAAGCAAGGCCAGACTTTGACTTGTGAATCTGATTACAGATGGTGAAAGGGCTGGATCTTTACTTTAAGTGGGCATTTACATCCACACAGAGTGAACATTCACTTGTAAATTACTGGCAGCACCGAATGCCAGTGCTTCAAGTACCAAGCTAAATTATCCAGGCTAGATATAGAGCACATGCAAATCTAGCTTGAGTATTTGTTTATGGAAAAAACAGTAGTGATCAATTTGACTTACGATTTCAAACAGTTTCACTAAATCAGTGGAGTTTGAAAACTCATAATTTTAAATTGGACTTCTTTAAGTTTTGCTGAAGTTGCCTAGGAATCAAAGTAAATTCTAAACACAAGTAAATCCTTCTATCCATGCGATCTGTATTATTTTAACTAATACTGTTTTCAGTTGGTGTAAACTCATGTTCTGGACATAAACCAGCCAAACACTGGGGAAGAAAACTGGCACAGACCATGAATTCTTTTATATGTAAAGGAGAAGCAGTCTGGAACATGCTCAGTCCTATCTTGTTGGGCGGTCCTTGACGTTGCTTGATTAGTTTCTTCATGCAAACTAAATGTTTTGTTAACAGCATACAAAGTTGGCAGTTCGTTTCTTCTTGTCACAGTGAATCAAAAGCTGATCAATACTAGCTTATTTTTTTTAAAAAAGTGTCAGTTAAAGAGTATTTGACTTAGGTCAATTTTGTTCGTGCATTAGGAGCTTTAGATACAAGAATACATATACTTATGCCTTCAAAAAGAGAGCAAGGTATGCAAACTAACAGGGAAAATAAGCGCCCAAACCCTGGAGTCCCTTACAATAGAGTTATTTTTGCAAACAGGCAGAGTTCTTGCACAAACATGACTGTCTTTATTGAGACAGGGAACTGATTCCCAGATATATGTATTTATTAGAACTAGATCATAAATTGTTGTTACAGTGGAACAGCCATTGCCAGACCAAAAAGCATCAGACTCTGCTTTAGATGCCCCAGAAATAATGGATCAGTGGAGGATTCTTCTATTCCATCTGGGTTAAGCTCTGTCTTTACCTGGGGCCCATTGCTTTGATGCTCCGCACAAGATCCTGGACATCAAACTCACTGAGCCTGAGTCAGAGAAGGAAAAAAATAGACAATAGTACTTTAGGCTCCCCAGTCTAAGTAGCTGTGATTCCCCAACAAGAGAATTCCTATGTACAAAGCGATGAGACAAATCTAAAAGCAGACAGAAATTTTACGAAAATATTTTTATATTTATGTGCTATTACTCAACAATCCTGTTCCAAAATATAGTCCAAACATAACTTTATTCTTTGCCATGGCTGCACAGCCCTCAACCCCAGAACTGGAAGCTCTGGAGTACATGGTGCAGCAATGTTTAGGCTGGTTCCCTGTTTGGTCTCAGAAAGCAGGAAAGATGATTTTTGTGAGACTGCTTGAGCTTAAAGTCCTATTCTCAACACTCACAACAAGTTTAGCTGTTTACCCACAATAAAATCTGGAGATTGGCAAACCTGACTGTTTGGCAGGTAATTTATCGATGCAGTTTTCACATTTTTGAGCGGTGCTTAAGTAAAGACATACCAATTAAACACTTATTGATCAATACAACTGTCTACAGTGTTATCTGATGTTATCATGGTTTTAAAAATGGTGTGAGAATGTTTACCAAGGGTTGTATGATAATACCACATGCTACGGGCAGCAGTGAGATTATGAAAGCTTCAGTGATGTTATTTCTTGACTTCTCTAATGTAAGAATATGTAGGTGAAGAGCATACTTTCATCTCTGTAAGAAGCAGGGCCTTTTCTTCCAAGCCAAGCCTCAATCTTTCAAATGGTAGCCATATGCGTCTAACTGCGACTCCTCATCCACTCTCACAAAATTTCATAAGCAGAGAGGACTGTAGGTTTCCAGACAAGATGTGCTGCCTGATACAAATTCAGCTAAGTCGCTCTGGAGAACATTTTTGGCTGAGAACTGTAGTGAAATGGCCCTCTCATGTGGAAGAATGTGAAAGAAAATGGAATGAATCATATTTTTCTCTGTAAAGGTGATGTATGCAACAAAGGATGCATTTTCAAATCTTATAGCCAACCTTTGTATTTGCCATAACTGTCAGTTAAGTCATTTAGAAATCAAGCACAAATAAGAGTTACATTAATAGGGGAGCTCTGTAACATGGCGAGCAGATTTAAACAACATTTTCAAGGGTGAGTCAGACTAGAGAGCCAAAACTGCATAGCTTTTGAAATATTCTGCTATTATTATGCTAGCATCACATTCTTGACACTATCACTGAACAAACTTGCTTTGTGGTTTCTGTGTGAGTTACTGCAAAGGGCCAGTGATGGCCCAGCTTCTTCTTGCTACTAAATAAATTGCCAGGAAATTTCTTCCTGATGCCAAACACAGCAGAAGTTTACACGCTGATTTAAACTGATAAAGGACTAATAGCTGAGCCAGTGATCCAACTGAATGGCCTCCTTTCTTTCCAGTGTGCTGTCACATTAATCTGCCAGTTTTCTGTTGCTCCTAATAATTGCTCATCTCCAGTGATGATGTAATATAACCCTGCTGGAAGGGGCTTCGACTTTCTTTATGCTTTTGTTTGTCTGGTTTTTTTTTTTAATTTAATGAGACATTCAATGGCTTTTCTTGCTTCTTTGGGTACGCATACCTGTGACTGAAGACCTGAAATGTGACAAGATGGTGCCTAAAACCACTGTTTCAAATGTCACTGAAATTTTGATAATTGCATTGCCAGTGGGTGCATTGTGCTTACTCCCTCTGCTCACCCTGTGTCTTGTGTGATGCCTCTCTGCCCTCTAAGTCTTAAATTACAAGCCAATTTCCAAATGACAGACCTGCTCCAGCTACGTAAAGACTCGGTGTACAGTGCTATCAGCTGAAATTCAGGCAGAAGATGCAGCAGAGATCTGTCAAGCTTTTGACAGATCAAAAAGCTTTCAGTGGTTTTGAGCTGTTTCTTAGCAGGACACTAAACTGCCTTTCCCTGTTCATTGTCTGCACAGGAGACCATCTGAACTGCTGGGGAGTAGGTGCAAGACCACTGTGTCCTTCTAGCTGGACCCCCCAAAGCAGACGGCCTTTCACCTTACTGACTGCTACCTCTGGAGCTCAGAGAGGACAAAAGTCACTATTCCAGTAGAGTTATATATGCTCCTCAGGTTCAATGGAACAGTGAAATGCCCTCAGAGATGTATGGATCTAAAGGCTTTTTTTTTTTTTTTGAAGCTGGAACTTTCAGCAGGCTTCATGTCCCTGATTGTCTTCCAAGTGTTTGTCCTCTTAGTCCTGCTGGCTCCCAGCCTCCGTCTGTTATCACCTGATGTAGGCATTTCAAAATTGCAGCATGGAAAAACAGTGCAATGCACTAATAAATTTGGCCATATTTAACTTTGAAATACCTCTTTTGACAACATGTTGCAACTAGCATTACAGTATCATTTGGCGGTAGAAACACAGAGTCACAGAGTTTAAAACAGGTTTAACCTCCCACTTACCACCTTCTGGATTTACAGAGAGACCCTATCATTAGTGATGTTTTAGCTAAGCAGTTCACAGCAGAAAGGGGTTTGTGTCCAACGGTTGTTAGTCCCAGCACTTACCTGGACTCAGAGGATCCCTGTTGACTTGATGGAATGACTAAGTTTGTTAACGATTCTGAAAGGCAGAGTTAGATTTTCTTTCCATTCACATTCTGGAAAATTGCAGTATTACTAAGGAAGTTAAAATATTGGTTTGGAGCACTGAAATGGTTTTATTTCTGGACAGAAAAAAAAAATCTTTTATTAAAATGATAGGAGATACATTGTAAAGTTGTAGTCTTCCAGCAGGTGACAAAAGTATCTGGTATAATGCCACCTACACTGTTCTTTTGCCCTGCTGTTTGCTCTTAATAGGACAAGGGCAGAATAGTACAGAATGCATTTGATTTCTGCATTTGTCTGCATTCTGAAACCTGCTGTTGTTCTGCAGTGTTCACTGCAGGAGACTGACAAAGCAAAGACCCTATGTTTAAGATAATTTCTCAAGCAAGCACTGTACTTTCTCAACTTTTATTTAAAAACTAAACAAGGTATAACTGCAGTCAACAGGTCTGTACTTTGCAGAGAATCGGTATTTATAAAGCCTGCAATTATCTTACCGAATAATACAATTTTTCATCCTAAAAAGCAATTTCCAGGAAGTAGCAGTAACAAAACAGCGTCGGAAAACAAACAAACAAACTAAACAAAACCAAACAAAAACATCTTGCCCTGGTTATCTTTGTGCTTGATTCTCTGTATGGAAGCTGTAACTGATGATTGTAACTGTAAATGTTCATCATTAAAGCCTTTCCAAAGAAAAACCTGTTTAGCTACCTGTTGTCTCACTAGGAAATAAAAGATATTATTTGGAATTTAGGTTCCCAGCTTCCTTACTGATCTGAACTGCTTATTCTGGAAACATCTTCACCAAAAGCAAGAATTTTGAAAATGAGTAATTCAGTGCTGAGTAGGACTCAATAGTACTGCATTGCAGGTGTCATATCTGGAAAGAAAATGTGGCAAGATTGTTGGGCCCAATTTATATGTGTCTATTTATATATAGGTTTCATTCAAAGTTGGCTTAAGTGAGTCAGATAAATAGAATGAAATTATAAAATGGGGAGGAATTATTTTCTTTTTTACTACATTTTTAGCTATATTACAAAGTCACTGTCCAAGATTTCTGGCTTTTGTAGCCTGTTTATTTTACAAACTTGGGTTCAAAAGAGGCCTAAAAGTAGACATGTAGCAATTTTGCCAGATCTAAGAGACAGAAGAACAGGTGAATACTCAAATACACTCAACAACTGCAGGTGTCAGAAACAAAGGGATATAGCCCAGAATTAGGTAATATTAACGACAGAAAAAAAAAAAACCAACAAACTCTGATGTCAATCTGAAAAAGTTTCTTCCAGATTTATTCCATAAAGAACAACTTGTCTTCCCATAGAAGTGGTGGGAAAGCCTGACTGCAACCTTGATGTTAAGTGGTAGATGGCAGTCACTAAGGATGGCACTGCTACTAAAGTGGAAATGAAAATACTTTTTTGGTGCACTTTAGTTATTAACAGTAAGAGGTAACCTTGATTTCTGAATGATAACTGCAGGTTACTTAGACTGAGAGGGAAAAGTAACAGAAAAAGTCTGTACTGGATTCTGTGTTCTGTAGCAAGGCGTCATAAAAAAGGGAGTCATCAGACCCTTTTGTGAATGGGCATGTGCTGGTAGAATCAGGTCTGAGTGCTACCTGCACTGTATGGCAATCAATGCTTATGAATCAGAAACACTTATTGCAGTGGTAAGTATCTCAGCAGACCTGACTGGAAGTAACACCATATGCAGCAAGACAAAATAATGTGTAAATAACATCTACTGCATTTTGCTTTCGCTTCTTCAAGACTATATTTTTTTTTTTTTTTAATTTAATTTTAAGTGTTTAGAAACAGTACTTGTTTGGCACCTGAGAAGAAGCCCTCTAATTGACAGTACAGGTTTCTGCTGAGATTTGTCCCTTCAGCAAACTTTTTGGATTTCAGTGTTGCCCCGATAAATGTTCATTGAAGGGGAAAAGTTAGTTGTAAAGGAAGATGTGCAAAGTTGTGAGGATGGGGAAGGAGAACTGTATGTGTCAAATAAATAGGAAAAAACAGACAAAAAAAAGCAATTCCTCCAAGTGCAAATAAAAACAAAAAAGACCATTGAAATGCTGCTTCTGAGTTTCTTATCAAGTTGGTTGAGCTGCTGACTGTGCCTTCACTGTGATGTCCCTAAATGTTCTCTGTTCACCTGAAATCTCTACCAATCTTTTCCTTTAACAGAATTGAAAATTATAGGCTTGATATTTAGCTGTCAGCTGACATTTCTATTGCCTCTGTGTCTGATAGCTATGAATGTGCTGGACTTCCGCAGAGTAATGCTGTGCAAACATCTACCCCACTGTCCTCATGAGGAAGGAAAATCAGGCAGAAAGGCTCACATTGTGTTTTTTTAATGCAGAAGGTTATTTGGTTACATGCATTCATAAGCTCACCAAGTATGGCCCTGTTGATGTTCTTATACGCCTCCCAGAAAATCACAGCACTACAAAGTATAGGTATCCTAAAGCACAGTAAAGACAGAAAATCCTGCAACATGTATTTTTAGTAGCTTTAAATCTTCTTCACCAGAGCAAATTAAAGTAGTTAGATAGTCTTGTTACTGATCAATGATAAATGGTAAAATATAAAGCTGTCCTCTAGGAAATGTCAGGACACAGGAATGTTGTGCCCTGGGATTATTTTCAGGCAACAGAAGAATCCTTGTTTGTCTATGAGAAAAACAACTTATACCACTGCAGTTCATAATGATGTTACCACAGTCTATAAAGAAGATTTCATCTAGTTTACAATCAGGAGTAAATTGTAAACATATGTTGCCTCATTTGAAATTTTCTTTTGAATATTTTATTTTGATTTACTTTTCATTACCTTTTTTTTTTTT
>VYXH01006643.1:67107-119301 GCA_013397275.1 Burhinus bistriatus
TTTTTGCCTCTTAATTTCTATCCTATTTCAAAAACACAGTACTAAATTGTTCTGAGATCAAAGCTCCTGAATTTCACACACAGGTTAATAGCAGTGCCATACTTTTCTTGATGTCAGCCAAGGTTTTGTAGTGGAGTGTGTGTGTTTGTGTATGCAAATGCTTTCTTCTTGCCATCCAAGAGCACTGCTAAAATGTTAATGCAACTAATTCAAAATTTAGAAATACCAGAGTTCTGTTTTCCTGTACATTATTAAGATATTTGCTTTTTTCTCCTGTTCCTCATTCAAACACCGTCCCAGCTGGTGCCCAAAGCAGGCTTGCAGCTGTAAGAGGCTTTCCATGGATAGCAACATATTAATCTAATCTCAAGGAGAACCTGCTTGTTGTGTCTCTAAATCTTCACAGCAAAATACATGGTCTTATATTTATATATTAAACACTGAACTCAATATAGAATTATTACCTGCCATCCTGCACTTTCTTAAGGTGTTCAGCACCAAAGTATCTCAGCATTTTACCAAGATGTAATTTTTCACAGCTTCCACAGGAGGAAAGGAGTCATGTACAGGGGGGGAGTGTTGAAGTGTATTAGTTGTGAGTACAGCAGGAAGTACCAGGAAAATAGAATAATTCTCGCATTCATTTCTGTAGGTGGAAAAAAAGTGAGTAGAAATAACTAGAAATAACTATAGTATTTTTCCAATTATGCTTTTTATATATGGCTGATGCCGTAAGTTAGAAGTTATGATCTATATTAATAATATTTAAAGAAAATTCCTGAAAGTGATATGGGGCATTCTGACCTAAGAAGTTAGCTTATGTTAGTATTGTTTATGTTAGCCTTAATTAACCACTAATGAACAGAATGCTGTGTTGTTTGAAGTCCCTATCCTTGGGACCATAACCAGAGGGAACATACGGGATTGATTGTATGCAGGATGAGTTATTTGACAACCTGGTAAGATAAAAATCCAGCCAGCCAACTTGGCAACAAAATTTACTTTTAACATGTCCTGAAGTGACCTGCCTTCATTATAATGCTAAAAACCACACCCACAGGTCAAGAAGACCCTTACCCAGGTGAAGACCTTTCCTCTGTGCCTGCGTAGTGATTAGGGAGAGTGACACAGCAGATATTATATCTATATGTAAATTACTAACCAATCATTGTAACTGGGAGTGTACTACCGTGTAACTTTTGTGTACAAATATAACGAGGAAACCGGCATGAGGTGTGCTTGGTTTGTGGAGAATCCACCTAGCACTCAGGCTTGAATAAACACAACATCTCTCCTGAGTGTGTGAGATCGGTTAAGTGCACGCCGGGAACGAATCCGCTTTTCGGACAACAAAAGAGGGGTTTTTTTTACAAGATTGGAACAGTGTTTGATCTTTCTATAAGCTTTGTATATCTTCCCATATCTCCAAGGCTTTTCCAAAATTCTTAGTATTCAATGCATTCATTTATTGTTTCCTATACATATACCACACACTATTTACTATATGCTAGAATGAGTTGTCTTCAGATATACTAATCTATATGCAGTGAAACTTCCCAAATAATCTTTTGCTTCTTTAATTTCAATAGTTTTTTCCACATTTTCTTTTTAAGTGACATTTCATTTTTAGCTTTTTGAAATAGACTCATCTTAGAAAGAATAACAAAGATGCAAAAGGAGCCACCAAAAATACATTTATTCTTGACGTTCAAAAAATGTTTGTATCTTTTTGCATGAAGAATAAGTGGTATAATGTTCCTTGAACTCTGATATCCTGTGAAATCAAGGGCTAGCACGAGGCAGTCTAGGGGGGTTGCTAGTAGTTGATATCACCTTCCCATGCTTTCTTCTGCAGTGGGATAACTGCTGAGGCAACCCCTGTATTAAGTATGTTAATTTCAGCTTTGTGCAATCACTTTGACCTGCAGGAGGTGAATCATTCAGCCATTTATCTGCTAATCAATTCTGACATCTTCCAAGAACAGGCATAATTAATCACACCTCCCTTGGTTTTGTGTTTTCATAAACAACATTGTTCTGCTGTCAAGATCTCTTGGTTCGATATAGTTGGGAGCATGCCACCTGTGATTCAAGACTGCTTCCTTTCATGACAAAACATCATGTTGATAAAATAACCCCTTTTATTCTAATTTAATTATACTATAGCTTTGTTTAAGATGATACCTATTTTGGCTTCCGTTGAAGAGTAATAAAATACGCTAATTCTGTGGAAAGAAAAAGTGTCACAAATACTGACTCATTCAGCTGTGTGATCTATCGCTGGACAGAGGAATAGGTTTTGCCACACTATTTAATCTTCCATTCATGTTTATTATTCTGTGGTTAGTTTAGATAATGGAGTCTACTAACTGTTCCTGTGCTTCAGTGTTATACATCATTGCCCTCAGAATGTTGATCTGCCTCACCTTTTTATTCTGGAACTTCTGGTTCCAGAAAGCATTACTTGAGATCTTTCACATATTTCCAGAGGCATATATATTTCGGGTGGTTTTGGTGATTTTCCTAGCACACTTTCTCCATACTTCCTGTCACATCACATTAGATGTATGCAGCTGCACTTCCAGAACATCATGTATCTTTTGGTGCTGCATGAGGTGTTCAGATTTCATCATTTACTCTCAGCATGTTACATTTCAATACCACAGGTCTGTCTCATCTTAAAAGACTTCTGTAAGTCCTCTCTCACAATGCACTACGTGGCAGCAAACCCTGAACAGAAGTGAGGACAGTGAGAGATGATCAAACTGGCTCTCTCGAATGTCACTAATGGACTGTTGCAACTATCAAGCTGAATAGGTCTCAGACCTCTTAGCAACAAGTTTTCTATATTCCACTGAAAAGGACCACTTACACAATCTCTGGCGTGGCAAAGTCCACCATCAAAACTAATCTGAGTTAAAGCTTTCCTTACAACCTTCAGCAAAAAAGGTCTTAAGACACTTTGCATGTCACAGGGTAAAAATACACACATGCAGACAGGACCTGTGCAACAGATGATGCTACCCATACCCACACTTACCTCACAGTAACCTCTTCACATGGCCACATAATGGGAAAAGCGGCAGGCTGTATACGCACCTGTGAATAAAAACAGATACACAATACTCCTCTAACCAACTTAATAGTCTAAGTCACATTGAGATCTTAGTTGCCAATATGGTACCCCTTTACATCTCTTGATACCTAAGCAGATTTGAAAATAAAGTCTTCTAAGTTTCAAATTCTTCCTGCTCTAATTAATATGAGTCCAAGCTATTTCAGGATTTTCCCCTGCTTTTCAAAAGAGATTATACACGGTCATTTAAGTTGTTCATTTACCAAACCGTTCCTGAAAAACATGAGCAGTTAAGAAAACAAAAATTACCCAAATCCATTTTATAAGTTTACTGAATATGTACTGAAAATAATGGAGATAAGGAGAAAAGTCAAACAGAGTAATTGACAAACTAATTGGAGGGCTTCAATGTGCTGTTTGGTTGTTTTATGCTGAAGGAAAAAAAAAAAAAGAAAATGCAACTTCAGAATACGAAAAAGAATGGTATAAACATCAGCTGAAAAGTTAAGCTACCTCTTAGCACCGTGGAGCAATTGTAGCACAATGATACATTCATGGGGCCAGATGGGATCCACCCAAGGGTACTGAGGGAGCTGGCGAAAGTGCTCACCAAGCCACTTTCCATCATTGATCAGCAGTCGTGGCTAACCAGGGAGGTCCCAATTGACTGGAGGTTAGCAAGTGTGATGCCCAACTACAAGAAGGGCTGGATGGAGGATCTGGGGAGTTATAGGCCTGTAAGTCTGACCTCAGTGCCAGGAAAGGTTACAGAGCAGATCATCTTGAGTGCCATCAAGCAGCACATACAAGACAACCAGAGGATCAGACTGAGTCAGCACGGGTTTATTAAAAGCAGGTCCTGCTTGACTAACCTGATCTCCTTCTATGATAAGGTGGCCCACTTAGTGGATGAGCAAAAGGCTGTGGATGTTGTTTACCTGGACTTTAGTAAAGCCTTTGACACCGTTTCCCACAGTGTTCTCATGGAGAAACGGGTTGCTCATCGCTTGGACAGGTGTACTCTTCACTGGGCAAAAAACTGGCTGGATGGCTGGGCCCAAAGAGTGCTGGTGAATGGAGTGAACTCCAGTCAGCGGTCAGTCACAAGTGGTGTTCCCCAGGACTCAGTATTGGGGCCTGTTCTGTTTAATACCTTTATCAATGATCTGGACGAGGGGATCGAGTACACCCTCAGTAAATTTGCAGACAACACCAAGCTGGGCAGGACTGTTGATCTGCTTGAGGGTAGAAAGGCCCTACAGAGGGACCTGGACAGGCTGGATCAATGGGCTGAGGCCAATGGCATGAAGTTCAACAAGGCTAAGAGCCAGGTCTTGCACTTGCGTTATAACAACCCTATGCAACACTACAGGCTTGGGGAAGAGTGGCTGGAAAGTACCTGGTGGAAAAGGACCTGGGGGTATTATTTGACAGCCAGCTGAACATGAGGCAGCAAGTGTGCTCAGGTGGCCAAGAAGGCCAACAGCATCCTGGCTTGTATCAGGAATAGTGTGATGAGCAGGACTAGGGAAGCGATTGTCCCCCTGTACTTGGCACTGGTGAGGCCACACTTTGAGTACTGTGTTCAATTTTGGGCCCCTCACTACAAGAAAGACATTGAGGTGCTGGAGTGTGTCCAGAGAAGGGCAATGAAGCTGGTGAAGGGTCTAGAGAACAAGTCTTATGAGGAGTAGATGAGGGAACTGGGGTTGTTTAGGGTGGAGAAAAGGAGGCTGAGGGGAGGCCTTATCGCTCTCTACAGCTACCTGAAAGGAGGTTGCAGAGAGGTGGGGGAAAATCTATTCTCCCAAGTAACAAGTGTTAGGACAGGAGGAAACAGCCTCAAGTTGTGTGAGGGGAGGTTTAGGATGGATATGAAGAAAAATTTCTTCACTGAAAGGGTTGTCAGGCATTGGAAGAGGCTGCCCAGGGAAGTGGTTGGGTCACCATCTCTGAAGGTATTTAAAAGACAGGTAGACGTGGCACTTAGGGACATGATTTAGTGGTGGTTTTGGCAGTGTTAAGTTAATGGTTGGACTCGATGACCTTAAAGGTTGTTTCCAACCTAAATGATTCTATGATTCTTCAAGTAGAGGAACACCTTGGTTCACAAGTGAAAATACCTACATGTAGATACGGCTAAGAAAAAGGATGTGAAATACAGAGCAGAAACCAATCACATCTGTTTTGACAGTTTCACTCAAGGATCCAACAATTTTAGCCAGTATTAGTTTTTCATATTGAAAATTAGGATAAATAGCAGGATCCCAAAATAAGGTTATATTTTACCCCTACTTTAAAATACTTGACAGTCAGATACTTGCACAGAATAAAGGCCAGACACAAAAAAACCCACCAAGACAACCACAAGTGAACAAGCACAGAAGTCTAACATTCCAGAGTTATCTAAATTAATAGGTATCACCCATGGTTTACTTCAAGCACTTGCCTCTCTACATGGCTAGATTTGCCACAATATTCTCTTTGAATTCGGCATTCAAATCAAAACTTCTACTCACAGGAGAGTTCCTTAGTTGTCGAGCTAAGTGCACTAAGGGCACTTTCCACCCTGTCACGTGAAGCTAATGCCCCTCTAATTCGGAGCTGGATCTCAGGAATCACGAGCTCTGATCCCCAAGACTCCCTATTCCACTGACACATAGGCAGGATCACTCATTACAGAGCTTGATATTTAGGTTCCCTTCACTTCTCTTCTCCACTTCTTTCTTAGCCTACTAAACTTCTTATTCTGTGCTGCCTGGTTAAAATACTCTGTTAGGAACACTGGCATCAGCCCAAGCCTTGCAAAGCATTTAGTGCCAGAAGATACAACTTGGAATACTTATAAGGCTGAGGATATATTAAATCTAGGTCTGAGGTTATATTAAATCTAAGTCTCCCATTTGCTGTTCAAAAGCTGTAAACATCAATAACTGCATTTTAAAAGAAAGAAGCAACTCCAGTCCATTCTCTAAATGAATAGTTCTAGCTACGTACCTTCAGGTTTCAAGCCCCAGGGAAGAGAAAAATCTATCTGCAGCCTTGCCTCCATTATCTCATTTCCAGAGAAGATGGAATTTCAGAAATACCCCAGGCTTAATGTTTCCCCTTTGCCTTGTTTCTAGGAGTGTCCTCACTCAGCAGCTCATAAATGTCTTCTCAGGCATGCAACTCTCTTCAGGCATTGCAGAAGGAGCTTAGGTACCCAATCCTAGATTTTGGATTCCTTTGTGATACTCAAAGGTACCTAATTTAGAAGTTCCTTCCACTTTATCAGATATTGTACATCTAATAGGTATATGCATCTAAAGATAGACCACATGGCCAGATATAACATAGACCCAAGTAAATCCTGTTCTGTGTAAATAACAATGGTGCATTGACTATGTCCACAAAAAAGTGTAGTTTGGCAATTTAAATATTGAGCAATTTTTTTACCAATGTAACATGAAGAGATCAGCTGCAGAGATAAATTATTCTTGTGCCCTTAGCCTGTAAACAATCTTAAAATAAAAATCAACTGTTTCAGGAAGTGTGGTACAAATGAGACACAAATCCTGCAGAAATGCTTGAGAAAGCTATCCTTTTTCATTACATTCAGCCCATGAGTTCCCAGGTAATGGAGACTGACCCGCTGCATCCATCACTTTGTGGTAGAGGTCTGAATGATGGTGACTCATGAGATCTGACAAAAGGTCATTATAAAAGAAAGCATTGATTGTAACTTTAGAAAAAAAATAATTTGAGAATAAGTTCTCAAGTGTGTGGTTACTGCTAGTAAACTGTCCTGAATTTAGAATAGTGAATATATGACTGGATAGTTGTATAAATAGTAAGAAAAACACAGGGATTCAGGTCCTAAATCAAGCGGTATGTATGATCTTCAAAAATTTCCATCAATTTCATAGGCATTTAAAAACCTATGTAATTCTGAGGATCTCTGTTGCAGCAAATAGCAGTTTCTGACTTCTGCATTGTTCTATCCATTATTGATTTAACATCTAACTCAGCGTATCCTTAGATCTGCTTCTACATTGCTGTCAATAGTAGTTACATCCTGGCAGGAATGTGTAGTACAGAAAAAAATCAACATTTCTCCCAAATACCTGTCTCTACAACAAATATGAGTACGCTAATTCTAGTTTGTCTTTGAAATTTAAGCAACTTTCAGACTGACTAGCTATGGAAATAAGATAGTTGTGGTCATGCTGCTTGCAGATATGTCCATCTGCAACCCCCCCCTTCTCCCCAGTAACTTTTGAGTCTGTTGACTGATTTCCATGCTAATTTATACAAAAATAACAAACTCAAAGGTAAGACACTGTGTGTTTCAGGAAACAGGGAGGAAGGTAGAAGAGTTTATTAATGCTTTTCCTAAAAGAAAGGCTAAAACACAACCCTTCAAACATAGCTACATACCTGGCATCAACATACGATTTATAAACGTCTTGTGAAAGGAACATGACATGAAGTCAAACAAGCACGAGACAGAAATTCATGGGAAATCCACCAATTTCAGGGTTTTCCGATTGAAAGTGTAAGATGATTCTATGATTCTATGTTTTACTCCAATGTAAACTTCATACCTGAATTCAATTTTGAAAGTAAAATTGTAATTGAGCATAGTAGTTCTACTTCAAAAATAGGTCCCCCATCAAGCAGATTCTATGTTAGTCCTCTGAAAAATCAAAGTGACGTTTGCTTTCTACATATTTCAATTGTGGAGTAGGAAATCTACTATGTCTCTTGCGCAGCTAATGTTAAAATAGTGCCATAGACATACTACAAATGCAGGCTTCAGAGACATCTGGCAATGTATGTACCACCACTTACTTGCTGTCTTTTAATATTTATGTGGGATGAATACACTGACAATTTTGGGGAAAAGCTTTCATAAAGACTGCATTCAAGTAAAGAAAGGCGGTTGTAGGAGCAATTGTGTTTCAGCCAGAATATTTTGTTTCTCCTGCAATGCTTGCCATTTATTGGCATGCTAGAAGTCAAATATCCAATATCCAATATTCTTGTTGTCAGTAATACAGTATGCCACAATAGCTAATGCCTTCTAAATACATACAGTAAATAGGAGTGAAAATTAGTACTTTGATAACTACAGACAGCTTTGCCTGTAGGATCGAGCTTTCTACAGTAAAGAAATGGACAAGTCCTTTGCCATGCACACATGGAGTCATCTTATCAATTCAGTTTGCCCTCTGCTTCTGGACACACACTGGCAAAACTTGTGGTGTTACAGCATGACGGCGGCAGCAATTAAAGCCCCATTGAAACTCACAGAGTTCGCTTGGGTAACACAAAAGGCCCATCAATAGATGAAGTTTTTAATTTTCTGGAAAGGAACATCCAAAAGCAATAAGCCCTGCATCCCTGGAAATGTCTACCATTGGATTTCTCCATTTACGAATATTGGCATCTGAGATTATGTTGAAGAAACAGCATTTCCCCTGTATGTAATTTCCCCAAACTGGGATGACTTTTTTATTAGTCTACATTTTAATTATTTTTTTTTCCTCAGGATAAATATCTGTCAGAGCACAGCAACACAGAAAACAGGAGTTTTCATCATGTAAATTCACCTTTTTACTCTGTATATTTGAATTGGTCCTTTAGGTCTAGTAACACATTTGACAGGAAATGATGGGGTAAAGCAAAAAAAATCAAGAAAGGTGAGGCTCTAACTGCATAAAGCTGTGCATCTTCTGTAATTATTTACCCCTATGTAACAGTGACATAAGCATTCTGTTCCTTGGAAATTCCTATCTATTTGTATGATGACAATATTTTTCTCTCAGTATGCCAAAACTTTTACCAGAAAATATTGTGCAAGGCTACAGACTGAAAAAAATCAGATTCCCTTTGCAATTCTGCCACAAACTTCATGGATAATCCTAAGAAGTAGTTTAATTTTTTCCATTTACCCATCTATGAAATATGATTATAATTGTTTTCATAAATGCTAGCATGGCTGAACATTTGTTTGCTCATATATGGGCAGTGCTTGTAATCTTTGGATGGAAAGAAGAGAGTAAGAGTTATAATATCATTACTGCATAACAGCAGGAAAATTGCTAACTGATGTGTGAAACCTGATACTTTAAGGTCTACAACTGGGTAGAAAATTCATGCCTGAATTGCCACATCCAAGTCAGAAACCTCATTTACTATATTGTCTCATTTTCCATTCTCTTAGACTTCTGACTCATCTTGTTTTATTTTTTGTACATTTCTTTTTTATTTTTTGTACATTTCTTTTTTATTTTTTATTTCTCTTTTTTTTTTTTTTTTTTTTTTTTTTTTTTTTAATTGCTTANTTTAATTAAGAGGCCTAACTTATGACCCCACAACTTGGGCCAGGCAACTCCCTGATGCACAAAGGTACAGCTGGAAAGGAGATTCAGGCACCCAAGTGCACTGAGGTCATTACCTACATCTTGTTAGAGTCAGAGTGCCTGCTCTCAGTAAGTGGATGGGATAAACTGGATAACAGCAAATCTTTTAACCACAGCTGCCTTCTGATCTCCTTCTGAGAGTTAGTTTAGCCAAAACAGTTCCATAGCATCCAGGTATCTGTCGCTTTTAGTTAAAGACAAATATGGATTTTCTGAGGTTAAAATTTGGGTAGACTATTAACAGGAGCTGATGTGCAATCTGTGCAGTGGCACCTTGAATTTACATCAGAAGTATGTGGACTGTGCATGCCTAATGAAAAACTGCAACAATAATGTTATATCTGACCATATAGTTGATTCGTGTGAGTAACTCTAGTGGTTGTGCTTTGAAATGAAGCATGCTAATGAAAGGAGGGGCTATGAAATCACACGCAAACAGTATGTTACAATTTGGCTCAGAAGTTAAGTGTACACGTAAGTACACTATTAAAAATGCATTATTAAAAATTATGGGTGATAATTCTTGTGTAAACATACAGATATATAAATTCCCTGCTTTAAAGTGTGTAGGATGAGTAATCAGACAGTATTTTTCTGGATGATTGTTGCATTACGGATTGATATTACATCATCACTGCTCCCACTCAATAACAAGAGTTGATGGTGTTTACCACTGGAATGAATATGAACCTTTTTTTTTAAATACTTACCATATGTGGTTTGCTATACATGGCACTACCTATCCCAATTAAAAATTCATAGAAAGCTTGTCATTTCTTGAACATACTATGATAAGTTTAATGAAGAATACTTTGAAAGAATGGTGGATCAATTCTCCCCACTTACCTTGCAGCGATAGATGATTCCCAGGGTATATACAATAGAATACCTACTCTAATCAAAATAAGCCATTAAATCTATCTCCCTGTCCCAAAGCAATATCAAGTACTAATTCTACATTATTCAAGACAGAGTTTTCTCTGAATTATTCTTAAAAAAAATGTTCTTGGAAGGAAATTCTATAATCCTTACTAAGCCGTACGTTCTTTTGCTTAGAAAACATGTGTTGCTGTCTAGCTGGACATCTGCTAGTCTACATATAAATAATGCTATTTGTTTATATTGAGTCAGAACACACCTTTTCGGCAATTTTAACCCTTTTTTGTACCTTAACCCTGGTGGATTTGGAGAACAACTTATTTCCTTTCATCATGTAAAAAGTTTCTACAAACTTTGCAGGATGTTAGAATGTGAGAGATTTTGCCCATGATTCACTGATTGCCCCAGTGAAGCTCTTGCTCCCACCTCCGTTGTCCTCAGCAGTATCCATCCTGTCTGTAAGACCCGTGTCCTCCATATTCCATCAATTTCCAAGCATGCAGGGTATCACACGTCGGTGCTGAGACCTTGGCTCCTTTATGAGTCTTTTACAGGTGCCGTAGCTCTTCTATGACTTGGCTCTGAGCTAAGTGTTTAAAACTACTCTTCCGCTCCCTCTCTCTGTGGCTCTGTGTCTTGCCGCAGTTTTCTCATCTCAAGACTGAAAAGCCCCAGAGCATACTTTTCCTTTGTGTTAAAAATCGGATTAATCCTGCTTCTCTCCACTGAGGTTTTTTATTAGTCCAAAACTTTCCTGCAATGGGGTGCCTAAAACCAGGCACTTCACAGGAAAGGAAAAAAAAAAATTATTTCCTGTGTCTTAAAGAGATGAGAGATGGCGGTACACCCCAGATTAAAGTACTCATTTTTGCAACAGCTTCTCTGGTTTTGACTGGCATTCAGTACAGGACGTACTAAAACCCTCCTCCTGCTGGGCTGCAATCTCTTCTGTCATCCCCCACAGCATAAGGGCAGCATGATCAACCACAACACAGAAGACTACCAGCAATCCTATGGAAGACAGGCTTTTAATATGAAGTCACGTCCAGCAGTCACTTTTTCCATGATGTCCGTAAGTAATGTATTAAGTATAAACTGGAAAGTATTTACACAGAATTATTCTTTTTTTCTGAATCTTTGTAGTTTTTTATTTTAGCTTTTGAAAGCAACCCCTCTCAAATTTTTTGCCCTCCAAACACTGAGAACTCAAATTAACATGTAAACAAAATTTTGCAGTGTCCTAAATCTAGAAACATAATCACTTTGAAGACACAACAGGCTATCTTTGGAAGGCTAAATCCATGATCACTGATACTTCTACATGTACTGTTTTCAATTTATAAGACACAATAGCAAATGCCAAGCTATAGGCAGAGCTTCTAGAATTCTTAATTACACCGAAGACAACTGCAAGATTCACTCTTTCTGAATGTATCTAAATAGGATCAAGAAAATAATAAAAAAATATTGCATCATATTGATTAGCCTGCATCTGCTTTTTAAAAAAAAAAATTATAATTTAAAATAAAGTTTACAAAGATTGGTTTTCAGCATACCTTATCTTTTATTAGTTGTATTAGTATTACATTTCAGTTTCTGTGTTATTATAACAGGTTTTCGGTAACCGTGTACAATAGACAACAGGAAAGTTCAGAAGACAACACAAAGCCCAAGAGTTACTTCACAGTGAAGAAAAAATTTACCTAAAAGTCAAATGAAATACTTCTGAGTGTGGGGGAGAGCATCTGTCATTCATCTCAGTGGCCAGTCTGGCCTAAACCATGACAGAGATCTAATAGGCAACCTAGATGTTATGGCAAGCATTGGTGACATAACAAATTAATAAGAAAAGGAAGTATAGCTGATAGAAACAAGGTCAGAACTGAACAGAAAAATGGGAAAAGAAATGTGTATATATCCACTGAAAAATTATGTATGCCAATAACTTTGAAATAATTAAATAACTTATGTATCCTCCATTCTTTGGACTACAGCTGGTTTTATTATTTATTTTTTATTTTTTATTTTTTATTTTTTATTTTTTATTTTTTATTTTTTATTTATTATTCTTAATTTTTTATTTTATTATTTTATTGAAAACTAAATTCCTAGTGTTAACCTAGGAATAATAGATATCATTTATAGCTTTTCAGTGTAAAGAATTATTTGACTAACCAGAATCAGAATCATTAAACTAAAAGAAAAAATGAAATAAAGACTTTAAAAAAATCTAAATTATGTATACTATACTGATTCTGATCACTATTTTCTGTTTTGTTTTGTTTGTGTTTTTTTTTAATTTAGCTCAAATATTATAGTAAATTTTCCCTTATTAAAAACACAGGGGGGAAAAATTGTGATTCCATGTTTACCAGAAAATATTGCAAGTGACTGAATGTGCTGTATTTAAAATAAACTCTTTTCTGTCTGATTTTTGGCCTTACATCAGAATGTTGAGATTCTGCTCAGAGTTTTATTGACCTGGTAATGAATTTGCTTGATGTTATAAAAAACTAGTTTGTCATCTTTTTTGACAATAGAGTACAATATGTCCAGGAATCCTTNTGCAAGATTCACTCTTTCTGAATGTATCTAAATAGGATCAAGAAAATAATAAAAAAATATTGCATCATATTGATTAGCCTGCATCTGCTTTTTAAAAAAAAAAATTATAATTTAAAATAAAGTTTACAAAGATTGGTTTTCAGCATACCTTATCTTTTATTAGTTGTATTAGTATTACATTTCAGTTTCTGTGTTATTATAACAGGTTTTCGGTAACCGTGTACAATAGACAACAGGAAAGTTCAGAAGACAACACAAAGCCCAAGAGTTACTTCACAGTGAAGAAAAAATTTACCTAAAAGTCAAATGAAATACTTCTGAGTGTGGGGGAGAGCATCTGTCATTCATCTCAGTGGCCAGTCTGGCCTAAACCATGACAGAGATCTAATAGGCAACCTAGATGTTATGGCAAGCATTGGTGACATAACAAATTAATAAGAAAAGGAAGTATAGCTGATAGAAACAAGGTCAGAACTGAACAGAAAAATGGGAAAAGAAATGTGTATATATCCACTGAAAAATTATGTATGCCAATAACTTTGAAATAATTAAATAACTTATGTATCCTCCATTCTTTGGACTACAGCTGGTTTTATTATTTATTTTTTATTTTTTATTTTTTATTTATTATTTATTATTTATTATTTATTATTTATTATTCTTAATTTTTTATTTTATTATTTTATTGAAAACTAAATTCCTAGTGTTAACCTAGGAATAATAGATATCATTTATAGCTTTTCAGTGTAAAGAATTATTTGACTAACCAGAATCAGAATCATTAAACTAAAAGAAAAAATGAAATAAAGACTTTAAAAAAATCTAAATTATGTATACTATACTGATTCTGATCACTATTTTCTGTTTTGTTTTGTTTGTGTTTTTTTTTAATTTAGCTCAAATATTATAGTAAATTTTCCCTTATTAAAAACACAGGGGGGAAAAATTGTGATTCCATGTTTACCAGAAAATATTGCAAGTGACTGAATGTGCTGTATTTAAAATAAACTCTTTTCTGTCTGATTTTTGGCCTTACATCAGAATGTTGAGATTCTGCTCAGAGTTTTATTGACCTGGTAATGAATTTGCTTGATGTTATAAAAAACTAGTTTGTCATCTTTTTTGACAATAGAGTACAATATGTCCAGGAATCCTTAGCGAGAAAGAGATACCATTCAATGCAATTATATCCCACCTATTTCAGTAGCATTTCTATGGCTTGAACAATGTTGCCATGAGAGTTTTGCAACATTCAAAATTCCAGTCTCCTGGTACTAGAAGAAACAAAGAAATGTAGACATTTTCTTTGCATCTTTCTAAATTGAAATCCATCATAAATTTCTTACACATATATTGAAATATATTTGATATCATTGCCATTGGCTTCAGGGGTTACTCTTCAATCTTCCCTCTAAATAATAGCATAGACCTCATCTAGTCTGTGACCTTTGCCAGTTTTTAACACTTTTTCTGTGTGTCATATTTCTTTGAGCAGTGTCTTTTAATACAGTCTGCCAAATTCACTGAAGGCAGACCACGGCTACTATGAAGACAGATTGTAATTTGTGTAAGTAGTCACTATTCTGGACTACAGGAGTAAGACACAGGTAGATGAGGAAAACAACTGCAGCTACAAATTAAAGGGATTTGAGACTCTGTGGCAAATTCTTAGGGTGTGCTAGAGCTGACTTGTGCCAACAGAGAGATAAGAAAAACATTGGGAGAGTTTATCACATGGCAGGAGATACAAAGAAGATCCTGACACAAATGCTGGAGAGACAGTGGCCAGGGAGGTGGCAGCTGTAGTTTGGTGACCTGTTCTGAAGGGATCCTGATTTCTGCCTGCATTTCTTCTTTCCTGGCAGGAGATAGGTGGAAGCATGCCTATTATCTCTGCCAGCTTCTGCTCCCTGCCCTCCTCAGTGAACACTGCAATGAGGATTCATCTATTTCTTCCCAGCATTGTCTACCCTTATGTCAATAAATTATCCTTATCTGTTAGAGTTCCTGTCGTCTCCTTTGCTGACCTTTTGTTCTCTATTTACTTGAAGCGTTTCTTATCATTTATCTTAACCTCTGGTGCAATCTTCCTGCCTTTGCTTCTCTCTCCTTTATTTCACAGTGGCTTAACTTCATTTTGTAATATTTCCAGTCCTTTACAGGTTTTGGTTTAGATCTTTTGAATGACCCTCTTGTATTGAGAACTTATTATAACTCTTTCCTTATTGACCTTTCTGGCCTTTTCATTTTCTTCTTTCTTAAAGCCAGGAGGAAAAAAAAGAATTTATTACTACACGGCTAACATTCTAGTTACAGGTAGTAGTCAATTTGTGAAAGCACAACTGTTGTGTGAACTTCTCTTCTCTTCTCTTCTCTTCTCTTCTCTTCTCTTCTCTTCTCTTCTCTTCTCTTCTCTTCTCTTCTCTTCTCTTCTCTTCTCTTCTCTTCTCNCCTTACAGCTTTTCTTCATTCCAGAACTCGGGGAAAGCTGATGGTTGTTACATCTGAAATTTGTTGATGATCATACATAAATATATGATCCTTCCTAAGTTACAGACCATCAGTACAGTGTCAGACCACAATAAGAGACAGTTCCCAAAATTTCAGGGACAGTCCTGCAGCTCATCATCTCTTCACTCTTTTTGCTTCTTTCTCTGGATCATCTCCTCCATATTCTGTCCAGTGATTACACTTTTACTAAGGTAGCCCAATATTGACATACTTTCTCCAATTGGCTCCACTCAAAATATGTTTGATCTTGAACAATGGGAAATAAATTTATTTATTTATTTGATGTGAAGTTTGAAGAAGGGAGTTTTCCCCCTCATCTCCACTTTGCTGTTGGAAACAAGACTTCCCAGATATAGGGGATTCTCACTCGTTTAAGTCTGCAAATATATTCACTCAGTTCACTCCACATGAAGTTCGAACTTTCAGCTATCACAGCACTGTATTTCTTCAGCTGTTACAGGAGCATTACACAAGTGTATACTCAGTATTCACAGGACTCATTAAATAACTTATCATCTTAATATATTTAAAATAAAATTCCTATGCTCCTTGTCTTTAAAAATGTGTATGAATACATATAATTAGTATAATTTGTTAGACTTAGCACTTCAGGTCTTTAACAGCCCCTTGCTAATTTTACCTTAATGTATCTAAACAATGACTACAGGTATTTTTCTCTTGAGACATATATAAAATGTCAGAAAAAATGCCAAACTGGTGTATTCAGAGATTTATCAGTAATACCTTGCAATTGTTACAGTCTTGGAAGCTTTATTTTCTTGGTTTGTTCTGTTTCTTAATCCTCTTAAATACCTGTGTTTGCTCCTTTTTACTTAAAATGTTTAACCATTTTCAGTGGTAAATAGGAAAATCAGTTTCTTAAAAAAAATATTTTTCTTTTCAGAAACCATTTCAGTGGGTTGGTTTTTTTGTTGCAAAGCAGGTACATAAACATGTGGTATATAGACATGAATATGACATTAATGAAAACACCATATTGTGATGGCCAAATTACCACACAGCCAGAGACTCTTTAAAGGCCTGTCATTGCTCATTATGTTGGGCTAGCACCTCAGCACTGGTAATAGCCCATCATAATTCAGAGACGCACATAAACACCACATACGACACAAACTAAGCTGGCATTTTACATTTCCTACAATACAATCTGAAGGAGCCTTTTTCATGTTTTCCTACAATGCCTATAGGCATTATTATGAAATATCTAAAACAGAAGAAAAACTACCCCCCTAAAATCTGCATTATTATTTCTGTTCTTCAGAAAACAACTTCCCTCTTAATTTCCCCCCATCCTCAGATTCTGTCAAAAGCTTTAAAGCTATCCTGCCATTTTAATACTGTTTTTTACTTGTGCTTGATCAGAAGATTGCATATATATCTGAGGTCTGTAATTGCCCTAATTTGGTGCCCTGTACTTTTTCAAAATTTCTGCATTAGTTTTTCCGCCTCTGCATGGTTTTGTGTTGCAAATTGCAAATATTCTGGATTTCACAATACAGGTTTTTGCATCTTGCTTTTAGCATATTCTCAATGTATATGCTTAACATTTTGGCTTCCTCCTATATGACATCATCAAGCTTTTTCCCCATGTGACGGTTTTTGTTCTTTGCTCCTTCATGGCCGTTGCACAGATTGCTATAAGGAACTGCACCTGCTGAATTCCCAAAATGTCTTGAGCTTTTGTTCACTGAACAGATCCATATTCTGACTTTGCTTTGGAGTACGGAAATGCATCTGAAATGTGAAATCTCTCCTTCATATGCCCTGTCTTAAAAGCTGGAGTCATTATATTCAGCTATCAGTCCCCAGTCTGAACTCCTCAGTTTCTACCTCTTTGCCTGAATACTATACCCCCGCACCACACCTCCAAAAGCCCAAAAGTTTTTAAGCGTTGCTTCACTAAATCTTGCCAGAGGCATGAGAGCAGATGCTTCCCAGCAATTCTAAGCATCCTGAGATAGAGAGGCTTTACACAGAGCATGAAAGATAATTCCTAAGAAAGAAAAGGCATTCAAAATAAACGTTCTGATGAGATTTCCTTTCCTTTGGAGCGATTTCTTCTTTCTTTTGGTTGGGCTCCAAAGTACATCTCCAATCTTAATTGCCAAAAAAACCCTACCTTTTCCTCCATTGTTAAAATATCTTACTTTTTTAGTCCTTTCCTTGTTCTTCATTTATCACACAGCTTTTTCTTTCATTGCTAAGAAGTGCCCGCTCCTTTCATTTCTTCCTGCTAACTTCAAATAAGAAGGTTTTATGTTTGTTCTCTCATTTTAATCCATAATTCTACCTTGTGAATAGGCAATCAGTAGAATCAATTTATTAACTAGTGACTGATAGACACTTGGTTCAGTCCTAGTCAGCCACCATGAATCTCTAAACAGGAATTCAGTAATCTAAAAATTTTCATTATTACAGCTTTGTAATAGCGACCAGAAGCTGAGCGATAGATTTCCCAGGTAGTAATAAAAATTGGGAAGAGTTAAAAACTAATGGGTGTACAGTAATTTCCTTTCCAAACTACTGCATACAGAGACACTAATAGAAGGAAAGTCCTTCATATCCCAAAGAAAGTGTTAATATTTTGAAACAAGAGAAGCAGTAGCATCCAATTATACTGGGGATCACTTGTCCTGTGTTCTGAAACCTGCAGTTTAGTTATAGCAAAGGATGGCATTTCATTTCCTTGATATCAGAGTGTTAGGTATTGGTTCTCTAATTAAACAGTCCCCTTCTAATAAAAAATTAAATTAGTGAGTGCGAATTGTTAAAGTCATCTGTACAAATTGTCTCTGTAAAATAGAGAAATTAACAATTGCACAGCACACACTGCCTCATGTCAGAAGTTTACAGAGAATTATCTGAAAATGTAATTAATTACAGTAAATGATCATATTTTGAGAGGGTCAGCTGAATATTAAAGAGAAAGATGCCTTCACAGCACAGTACTTTCTTTTTACTAATGCCTTCCATAAGACTTATTCTTGTAACGCATTTTTCTAAAATCGGTTTTCATTATAGTTCTTTATACTCAGTTTTATGATATGCATATATTTTAAACTACCCTTAAGTCCAATGTTTCCTGTCATATTGTCTCACTACACTCAATAGCAGTTTTTTATTCTGGATTTTAATAAAATAATGATACCAATTTTGCTGCAAGGAAAATGAAAGAAAATGATGGAATAAAGAACATTTGATTGCTTTGCTTAGAAGAATCACTAAATTGTCATTTTAGGCATACGCTACTTTGGGAGAAATACATAAAAGCACTGATCGATAATTCTAGGTACTTACATACAAATTCTGAGCATCTAATTTTAAGAGAGTATTCTAGAAGATTCAATGTAACTGGCAAGGCAAGGGGAAATATCCTAAGAAACCAGAAAGAAATAGACCTTTCTGTATGTTTCCCAGGTTATTTCCTTTTAGTTCAAATATAGTGTTACAAAACAGTAATGACAATCGTAATTAATATTGCACAATTTAAGTTTATTTGCCCCAACCTCTCATTGAGCTGGGACATCATCCTAAATCCATCGTGCCACACATCCAGGCAGATGACCAGACCATTTACATGTTTGCCAAGCTGTCACAAACCCCTATTTGCGCAGTATAAACCTTGAACCAAAAAAGACTGAGAACTTTTTACTTTTTAGAAAGGCACCGGACAAGAATGCTAACATGTCCATCATGCCGTGGCATGACAGAGTTGTATAGTTTAGTCGAAGTCAATCTAATAAGAAGCAACAAATACACTTTTTCTCAATGGAGCTGCTCAGGGGTCTACCTTTATTTAGTTTGAAACCCAGTTCTCCTCCCAGCTCTCTGCTTCAAGTTCCCTTTAAGTTGCCTTAATTCCCACAAGGAATTAAGGTTGGCATTTACTTATTCTGAAACCCTGTTGAACAGTGGTGAACCATATCAGATTGAAAAGAAACAACTATTCATTTTCTTGAATACTGACTATTGAATTTTTGATGTCTTGAATAAATTTATTTAATAGAAAATAAGGTAGTAAGCTGCATCAGTCTGTTGTTTTGTCAGGGGGAAAGCAACTTCACATCTTTCAGGATTCCACCAAAACATGCGTTAAGGTTTGCCACCAGTAGAGGTACTCGGTTTTAAGAAGGAATCTTTTATTGACTGCTTACCTTACCTTGCTATGTCTCCAAATAAGCATGTGTTTTGTGCAATCGAACCTTAATCAGGATTTTTACCTAAAGGAAAATCACTATGACCTTTGAAAACAATTTTCTGGTGTTCTTCAGGTATTTGATTTTAAAAGTAATAAGCCAGGAGAGGGAAATAACTGCTATGCTGGAACCCAGAAATTACACTGAAGGGTTAGAGAAATTAGGCATCTTTTTTTGCACTAATTACCACGTTAAAGAAATCGTTGCTTCACACAGTCTAGGGGACAGCAAGGCACCAAATAGTGGCTAAGCTATACAGACTGGAACCACCAATCCTTTCTGGAACAACATTCAGAACTGAATTTTGGGAGAAAAAGCAGTGAACAGAATTATTGGGATAAATATATAAAGTTCTTGTGCTCTTGCATCTGAGAAAAGCAAATGTGTACGGTATCATGTGAGCTGTAGTCTGAAAATCAGGAAAATAGAGGCTTCAGAGCAGGTAGAAGCAACAGTAAAAGAGGGAGCCATTGACAGGATGGCAGATGGTGAAGAAAGACAACAGAGAACGATCTCAGTAAAAAGGAGGATGCTCAGCAAAAGCAGCTTCAACAAATTGAAGTGGAAAGTTAAATTTTTTGAAAGACAAAGTGGCTTTTTAAAATAGGTAATTTACAACCAACCAGCATTCCCATTACGAGGAATTATGAAATTGTTCATAAATTCCCAGAAAAATCTGTTTGTTCCTCATATCTGTGAGAGGGATAATTTCTTGACCTAGTGTCAGCAAAAGGGTTTTTTTGTGTCTTGTAAAACACACTACTGATAGAAAAGAGAAAAGATTTCTTTAGCTCAACAATACCTTCTGCTATCTAAGCATTGAACATATCTTGATGAAATCATATAAGGATGGTAAACTTTTGTTATTAAAAATATTTATTATTCTTTATCCAAAACAGGCTTCACTGCACAAGTTTAGAGACACTGCTGGAGCTCGAATGAGCTTCCATATAGACCCCAATACTACTATGAAAGAGCTTTGAAGAGCTTTTGAGCTGGAAGTTCATGTTGTTACCATGCAAACAAGCGCACCACATTTTGTGAGTCATCCGATACAAATAAAACTTCGATTGTAATGTAAACAATTTCTACATCTGTTTATTTAGCCCAAATGGCTTTATTGCTGTGCCCAGAATACTGAAAATCCTTTGTGCTATCAGTGTCCTTTAGCTCATAGCACAAGGTACCTTCTGCACAGTTCTTTTCAGATTTAAAACAGATCTCACATCAGGATTTCTTGGATGACTGTTTTGCACATGGAATGCACATGGAAAGAAAGCAAAGCTAAAACAGTTTTCTGCTAATTTTGATTCTATCAACATAAACGGAAGAGTAGTTATTTTTCAAATGAAAAAGAAACTAGGTAAACAAAATGTTTTCTTATTCTCAACAAATGGCAAAAAAGGATCCTAAAACCAGGAAATGAAAAGAAAAAACATCAGAAACACAGAAATTAACGCCATATTGACAATGTGGAATATTATTAAACAACTTTCATGGTCATTGCTGTGTTACTTCTTGTATATCCTTGATTTAAGCGTAGGGTTGAGAATTTTTGTGAGGTTAAAAATTAAACTACCGCATTATGATGTTGAACTTTAATATAGTTCATCCTCCAGTCTAAGCAATTTTATCACATATTTACTTAATTGCTGTAACTGCTTAATATTACCATGCATCATTTTGATTTTGTAGCCATGGAATAATTAGAAATACTGATGCTATTAAACCAAATTGTGATGAAACACTTTTTATAGGATTTGTTTGCATGCTTTTTAAATACAGTATAAATCATAGCTGTAAACCCCTGTCTTGGATGTATGAAATGTCACAGGATATTCCTTATTAAGAATATACAGCTGCCTCTCAAGCAAATATTCACTTACAAATCAGGTTAAGGGAAGAACTTTTGCAAAGAACTCAGTAAATGGTGTATTTGTCTAATAATCTCCAGTAACACTATGCTTGTGGCCAGGATTACAAATTGTGAGGAAAAAAACAACAAAAAAAAAACAGATGAAGGGTTGGAAAAGAAGATAAAACATGACAACAATGGCATTGGTCCTTTCAATTCACTTCACTGAGATTTCTGCATTTACACAAAGTTCTTTCCTTAATGTATTCTTTTGTATATATGTATACTTAATTTCATTATGTTTCTCTTGACTGTGAGGCATAAGAAAACCTTTCAGAAAAAGGAAGTTTACTTTCTCAGTATTGAATATTGTCATTTAGGTAATATTTTGCCTATGTTTTTGCTTACATTTTGCCTACTTTCCCTCAATAGCTGAATCTTTGCTTTCAGCACAAATTGTCAAATGACAGTACATAAACTATGAAACAACTATGTTGTATGTATTAATGTTGAGTTGATGATGATTATAAAGATTTTATGATTATTATAAAATATACTGCAGTACTAAGAGATAATTATTACAGAATGAGCCAACATTAGGGATCAGCACTTGTTTTTCAATATAAACATCTGCACTCTAAAGCAAAAATGACAGTCCTTACAATATTTCAGTGCGGTCATAGAGAAAGAGCTGTTTTCCTTTGGTCAGAGTCTTTGGTAACACAGAAGTCAGACAGTTCATCAGTTCATGTAATTCACTACTGTGTCTCAGTGTAATATGACCACTTAAATCCAAATTAAACCCCAAATCCAAACCAGAAAATAAAAAAGAAATGATATCTGGTCTGCCTCCAATTGAATATTTTTAAAAGCAGAACGATATTGTAGTAAATATTACTCAAAGTGTTTTTGTTCTAAAATACATTGTGTGAATAGATGTTTTGAATACTATTTGCAATCATTTAAGGTACTGCCTTTTTATAAGACGTATCTCTTATTCCATATGTTTTGGTTAAGTCCATATCCATTCCATCGAATTAAAAAATGCCTTTGTGTAAGTAAGCTGCATATCGCTGTCGAGATTTTGTCAAGCGTGTTAGAAAAAATATATATGCAGAATCGTGCAAACTGCAAGAGGATGCTTCATCCACCAATGTCCATTCTTATTACTATTTACCATTGATGAACACTTGCATGAGTGGATTTTGGTTTTGGGGGAAGTCTGGAAAACGTCTGCGTGCTTGACAATTAGGCATGGCCAGTCACTTCACTGTAACAAGGTTCAGTGGGGCTGGTAAAGGCTGGAACCGAATTTGTAGAAGAGGCAACGGGAGCTCTGTGTCTCCTCTTTAAGGGCATCGCTATATTTTATATGTATGTTTTAGATGCTACTACACAAGCTCACATTTCAATGGAACAATCACAGAGGCGCAGGAAGAGGCAGGCTAGCTACCTTACTTCTAATGGCTCCATCAAGTGGCTCACACGCTCTATTACAGCCAAGTATGTTTGCCTTTGAACCAGTACCTAGCTTCTGTTCTAGCCAAATAAATTAAATATCAATAAAGTTGAACAGGAAAATATTGCTCAGTGGCACCAGTTGGATGTATTTGGGTCAGATCAGAATAACTTGACAAAAACATTTTGTCTTTTTCTATGTTCTAAAATAAGCAGCTTTTGCAGAGCAAATTAGATGTCATGAAAGCCTTTTTCTTCCCATTAATATATTCTGAGTACAAAAGGAAAGCTTACTCCTGGGTAGCCCTTACATTTCTCGTCTCATGGGTAGCTTTGGGGGGATATGATTAAACAAGATTTTTAAAAATGAGAGTTGTCATCTTCAGTATTATTTGTGTCTCCTAAATTTTGATGGTAACAACACAGACATCTCTCCCGTTTTAAATGTTGGCTCTAAGATAAGAAGAACAGTGACCTAAAAGTGCCGTTTTCTCTGCATTGATTGTAAAGAGGACCTAAGGGTGACTAGCTAAGAGATACATATCCATACTGTATATGGTTACAGTTAGTCAGAGGAATTGCACATCTTTTCTCTAATCAAGAGGCTTGGAAATATTCCAGGGACATGACAATAATTGCATATTCATAGCCTTTAGATTCAGACAGCTATCTCTTTGAAACATCCCCAGACTGAGATTTTGTTGAGGTATCAGATTCTTATCTTCTAGGTCCCCTGCACTACAACTAGGGAAAGCAACTAAATTTATTTATGAAAGAGGGATCATTTTTAAACCCTCTGAACCCTTCTTTAAAACACTCTCTGTGGAGCTTAAGTTAATTTAGATTTGGCATATTTCACCTTTCAAAATAACTGCTTTGAAATTTTGGGCTGCTGTGAAACATGAACGAGGTTCTGCTGAATAACGGGATCAGAGTCTGATCTCCATACATTTAAAAGATCATGTCTATTTTTATACACATCTGATTTCTGTTGACTGTGCTGTATTGTTTCTTGCTATGATACTAAAAAATTAGTAAATACTACTGTAAGGATGTAAACAATTATGTGATGTGGATTTTTTGTCTTCTTTTAGTAGCATGACTTTACTTACAAAGTAATTGTTACCAAACCTATTAATTGCCACAGCACTACAGTAAGCTAAACAATTTTTCTCATCTAAAGCCAGTCTGTTTGGGATAATGTTAAGATTAATGACTTTTACTGCTCGATTCTGTTTATTTAATTGGAAATTTAAATATTAGAAGCCAATTTGATTCCTAATGTAAATCAGTTACAGAAGACATGAGTCTCTTTCATGTTTGAATCAAAGTTAACTACAAAAATAATTGCTAAAATATAACCAGTCCTAGTCCAATGCTTTTTAATGGTTAGAAATGTCTTCCACTACTTAGTGCACCTCTGCTACCCATCTAATCTGAATTTGGTATCCATTAAAAAGAAAAAAATAGAAAACAAGATTATAAAATCAAGTCACGGTATCTCATCTTACCTCAAACTGTAGAGATGATTTTGTGGGACAGTTTGTGGTACCTCTTATGACAAAGTCATAGACCTTTTTCATTATCATTCTTAGTATCTTTTTCATCTATTGAAAGGTGAGCTCCCCAGTCAATTTTCTCCTTAGCAAACGGAAATATCCCCTTTTAGACTTTGTATACTTATTTCCCTAAAATCTGAGCAGAAAAAACCCAAAACATGTGGTTAAAATTAAAAGGCTAGATTCCCCAAAATATTTTAGTTTCTTAAGCAAGTCATGCTCCCACTTGTTTGTTCTCCTTGGTTTTAAGCATCTTTTACCCTCTGTTGCACAGTAGCAAAGATTTGGCAGGCAGGGTTTAAACTGTACAAAATCTACCTTGAAGGTTTTGCAATTTTATGTGAGGAAAATGTGAGCTATGTAGGTAATGTGAAATTCACTGATAGCAAATGCCAACTGACTTAATAGAACAGAAGTTCTGTCACAGCGTCTATTTATTGCAAGCCAAAAACTTTACAGGACTTTGCTACAGCAAACTAGAACAATTACAAGGAACACAGTTTGTAGAATTTATATGGTAGCTCCTTTTTTTCTGAATATATTGTCCAATGCTAATAAATACAAATTGTTACAGACACTAATGACAATTTCCTACTGATTTATGACTTTCGTCCTGCTGTCTTTCTTGCCACAATAAGCACAGCTCCCTAACACCCGCAGAGCAAGAGAGAGCACTGAATGTGGCTGTTTGAATCTGAATGCATGTTGACTGCCTCACCAACGCATGTGTCCAAACAGCGTACATTCCACTAAACAGAACACAGAAAAGATGTATTAGGAAATTATCCTAAGACTCATGCTATTATAATATGTATTATACTACATTCAAGTACTTAGAAATAAAAATCTCCCAGGGCTAGAATGAATCTTTCCATTACTTTCATGCATTATTTCAACACAGGAATTTTTTAATCCTTCATTAGAAATTAAATACAACCTTGTAACACAAATATTTTACAACATTAAATTTGGTGGATATGTCTGCTTTACATGTGAAGAACAAATGAAGCCACTGAAATGTCAAATGCTTGGGTAATTTTCCTTTCAGCTTACATGTATAATTATAGCTGAGTAACTTGGTAATTAACTACTATACCTGCAAACATTGAACTGCCTAAAATTTAAGATTTTCATATTTTTATATAGGTATATAAAATCAAGCATTTCATTATATATGTGTGATTGAACAAAAACGACCTTTCTCTATCAAATGACTATGCATACTTTTGACAATCATCTAAAATCTATATACTCCAAGGTAAGTACTTCTGCAGCAAGTTAATTAAGGAGGAGGAAAAACCTCACGTGCGGTTGTGCACTCCTGGTGAGCGGCTGCCTGTAGCTTATGGGTCACACACAGAAGAAAGGCTTTTGACTGTTCTGTTGAAGTACGAGGACCTTCAGTGAAAGACAGGTCACAGCAATCCCCCAGTATCCAACAAAGTAGCGTGATCTAGCTCTACACAGATTGCTCGCAACCCGTCACCCTCCCCGGGCACTGCAGCATAGGACACTGAAATTTCCACTTCTCTTTGTCTGCACAGCCATGTTGCTTTTTCTGTAGTTGTTGCCAGTGAGACTGCCAACACTTGAACCACAGACTATCCTTTGACCATAGACTGAACCATAGACTATCCTTTGACTCCTTGGTCTAACACATCAGGAAGGTGATCCAAACTCAGAAAGGCTGAGCTTGGGATTTGAGCTGTCTAGATTTTGAAGTCAAAGAGGGTCTGTTCTTTTACTTCCTTTAACCTCTGCCCAGATAACAGTCTAGTATGGCCAACCTGCTGACAAAGGGATAGGTTTAAAAAAACCCCATCAGTACAGTACATAGGGTTACATTGTCAACTCCACCTTAGGCAGTCAGTACTATGTTCAAATCTGCTCTGTGAGTGTGCCCACATCACATACTTGGAGTGGATCCATACCTGCTGGGCAGACAACTGAGTGATCCTTTGAAGAGGCTGATCAAAGAGTTCACTTTCTTCTTCAAATCCTAGATCAGAGGAACAGAGCTTCTTCCATGCAAAAACCCAAGCATGTCCCAAAGCATGTCTTTTCTTTTTCTGAAGGTAGGACCAGCTGCTGGTCACAGGGTGCTGCATCAGCAGCCCCTGACATGGCAAGCAATGAACCAGGTCCAGGGTTCATCCAGTCAGTACCATCAGGAGCTAAAGGAGACTGGGTCAGAAACATGACTGAAGAGAAGGCAGCAATGTGAGTCCAAAAGCTGTCAGGGAGACAGAGCCGTATGAACCAAGGGGCCCACCCCATTCAGGAGGCAGGCTGTCTACAGGATAGGTCTGGGGTCCATCTGGGAGGTAGGACCAGAGATGGTAACACCTACAACACAGCTCAGGAAGGGAATTAAGGCTGAGCTGAAATGGGACTCCAGGACCCACAGGCAGGAGGAGAGGAGAGGCCGGAGGGGAGATTGGGCAGGGACTGAAATGCCCGTTAGTGCCCTCAGGACCCTGACATCTGGCTACCCAATAGACTTGTGCAGCTCTGCAAAAGAGAAGTCAACTACACTGAGCTACACGCAGAAGCTCAGCTTATTTGAATGCATGCTGGTTTAAGATTAAGTGGTGTTTGCTGGTTTAATTGACTGAGCCAGTGTCAGTCTTTTTCATCATACTGCTGCCGGGCAATTCTCCAGCTGCAAAGCTGTCTCTGAAAGAATGGTCCCGGCATGTATTGACAAGGGTCCCATTCTCTTCTGGACTAGTAAGTTGCTTCCCTCTGCAAATGTGTCATTTTGTACAGTTAGGCACGAAAATGAGACAGCTGCTTTGGAGCTCAGCAGAGGCATTTGTAGCGATCACCTGTAAGGCAGGCAGGTATTGTGGAGATCCCTGAAAGATGAGAACTAGAGAGCTCGGTGGTTTGCTGCTATCCTGTACCTACAATCAGGAGACACTATATCTAGGGGCAGAGTTTGCTCTACCTCATCTCTGCTCGTACTTATGGCCTTCCTCATAATAGAGCTAAAATGAGAATTAACAAGTATGTACAGTAGACAGAAGACAAGGTCAAAACCAGGATGTCCGGTGTGACAGAAGGGGGCACCCACTGATAACGGATGCTAACTGGTGCAGCTCTTGTAACTCTGAAAAGTTATGCTGCTTCATCTCTCCTGTTTTTCATCAGTCAGCTTGTCACCAGCCAAATTACAAACTGGGAAAACACTTATTCTTAAAACTTGACGATCTTTTCATCTTATGGATCATTAATTCACTTTTCCACTTTTTAAAAATGACGTTCTGTTTCTGTTTTGAGAAAAACCTTAAGAAACAGCCTGCATTGGTTTTCATATACTATTTATTAGCTAAGACAAGTAAGACCCACACGTATAGTTAGCTAAAAGGCTTCACTGAATGGCAGAAGAGCAAAATTCTTGACCCTCCCTACCAGGTCATCAAACCTCCGGGGCATGCACTCTAAATACTGGCAGTACATCCAGCTTTTCTCTTTCTGCCAGCAGTCCTTTGCTCGAGTAGGGAGCACCCATGAAAGAAGTGACCACAGACAAATGCAAGTGATTCCTCCCAGCTCTCCTTCCTGGATGCTCCTGTTACATCAACAATAAGCACCCTGGGCTGGTTCAGAGGATTTCACATTAACGCTCACCAAACACAATGAGAAGTTTTTACTTTTCCCAAGTGACAGAAAGAAGGGATAGCTTGAAAAGTAAAATGACTTTTGAGGAAGAATGCTGAAATAGAGTCATTTGTTCCCTGAGTCATGAAATAGTAATACACTTCCTGGCTCCCAGACAGGAGCAACAAAATACAGCGGAAGTAAAGCTCTGCAAAGAGTAGAAATGTGTTGATTTTGGAGTAAAAACCAACTGAGAAAATAGACATGCCAGGAAAATGGTTGCTGCCAGCTGTCCAGGAAATGACAACAGCACGAAATAGCTTAATATAGGTAGAGATGAATAGGTGACAAAATGAGAACACGAAAGAGATGCTGTCCTCATGAGGAGCTAAGTGGACTAATTGTTGCATTCCTTACTGTCTTTCCTTGTCTTTTAAAGATCGTTAGAACAATCCTACTACCAGCTCTGGTTGTAAGCACCTCTTATTCTCTACAGTTAGGTTTAGGCACCGAAGAAAAATGGTGAAATGCAAAAGAGAAGGGAAAAGCAACTGATGCAGTACGGAGATAAAGACAGAATGAAAACAAGACAGACAAAGGTTATCAGCTTAATAATGCAAACTAATTTCAATAATCTGAATCACTAGCTTGTTGACATTTCTGAACATCTTTATGCAGTTATCTAATAAAACTAATTTCATGTGAACAGGGGCATATAACAGTTAAGGAGTAATCACCAACTTCATTTGATTATTACTGTTCATGCTTTGGAAAGTCTTTGTAGTTTCAGAATATAATTGAAAAAATCTTATACTACTATAATAATTGAAAGCAATCATCCTCATGCTTTTATATCAAACATATAATTAATTATTCAGGCACTCCCTATGTTCTTTCAGCTACCCTGCGGTCCTCTAGGGAAACATTTCTAGAAAAAGTCAATATGTCAAGGAAAATTTTATTATGGTATTTACAAAAGTATCTCAGAGAATATCCTTTCCTGTTACACTGAAAATCTGACATTTCTTGTACGGTTCCCTGAAAAACATACAGCAAGTAAGCTGAGATCATCTACTTAACACAGACTTGGGTCTGAAGGAAGCAAATATTAACAAATACAGCAAATGAAACCTCATTGTCCCAAGTCTAATTATGTAGTCACCTAATTAACATTGCTTGGCTAATTAATTAATATTAGTATATACCCATTTTCCCTCTTTTCTTTCATTCTGTAGAAGGTAGTATGCACATTTGCATATGCTGTTAATTACATGAATCATTTATTCAAGTCTTTAATGGGGATACTTAACTTACCAGCAAAACTAACTAACCTAAATCTAATTTTTAAAAGAAGATATCTGAATTTCAGAGCAATTTCATTTTGTATATTTTTCAGATGTGATCTGCATAATGGATTCATTCAGGGAAGGGTCAGGGGTTCAGAATAAATTTGCACCAGACCTTGTCATAAACTGGGGCTCCGAATTAAATTTATGGAACACAGTCTGGCACGACCCAGCCTGATGCAGCAGCTATTGATAGTGGCTCCCCACCCTAACTGCCCTTGAGGGTGGGCAGAACTCTTTTCACCACTGCTAATAAAATGCAGGATTAAAGCTAGTGATTCTGGATTGAACACGTTTCAAGTTGGTTTTCTAGCTGTCATAGGGAAGAGCTTTCTATGCCTGTATTACGGATCAATGTCTGAGGCTGTAATGGTTAGAGTTTGTTTTCTTTCTGTGGGGTTTGCAGCCAGTTTGGGTGCTTTCTTACAAAAGCAGTGTGCAAATGTCTCTCTCACTCAATTTTTGGGGACTTCATAGGCTCTAGCATATTATACGCATGCATTTTTTTCTTCACTGTCACATTTATAGTATAATATTTTATCTTAATGTTCTAATTGGGAAAGGGCTGAGTGAACAGCCAGTTGTGAAGAGAATTGTAAGAACTAATTTCGCTGAGAGTCAAACTTGATTAATTTGAGCCCTTCTACTTATGTCCTACTCATCTACTTTTGTTCTTAGCTAAACAAGTTTGCTTCATGAGGGCCACATTATTCGTAGTGCTGGATGATAATGAACTTTCTCTCCTGCCGTATCACTTGGAGCTTTCCTGCTTGTCATCTCCTTTCCAAAAGGACTCCTTCGGGTCAGCACACATGAGGATTTGGATCTTCTGCGTTTCAGTGGTGAAGCTGCTAGCACACAACTTCTAGAGCCATCCTCATACTGGATGACAATTCTTAGCTGAACTCTAGCTCTGGTGCTCTGCTCCACACCTTGCTAACCTGGATGATACATGCAATAATGGATTTTACTTGTATCTACCAACTGAATGTCTAGCCACTTTTTTTTTTTCTTGTTTGTTTTGGTTTTGGTTTTTTTTTTTTTTCCCCCGGACAGAACATGCAATTGATTCAATAATCAAAACCACTACGTGACATCGCCTACATCAGAAAGGAGCTGGACAGAGGATTTAGGGACACACTAGTTTTCTTCTCCATCCTCCACCCAACACACAAACAATGCAAGTCACATGGTGGATAATACATGCAACAACTGAAGCAGTTTAGAAAGGATCAGGCATTGTCACTTACTAAAAGATCAGCTTGACATTTTTTAATATTCAGTAGGGTTTAGTGCTGTTTAGATGTTGCAGTGTACGCTACACTCACCTGTGCCTCATTCTGTTAGATTTCAGCATTTCTGCTCTTTAATATGAAAAATCACACTGGAAATATTGCTCTTTCTGTCACCTTTTTGCTGCTAAGCTTCTCTTTAGCATCCTACAGTAAGCTTTACTTCACCTCATTTTACAGCTTGAGCCTAAGCGACAAGTTTCTCCAAGCAATACAGTTCCCTTAATGTGCTTGCCCAGCCACTCCCAGAGGTAGGATCAATACCTTTATTTTCAAAAGAATGGTTGTGGTGTTCATGTAAGAAAAAAGTAATGGCTGTGACTTTTGTGCACAGCAGAAGCAGATGTACTGCAGAGAGGCATTACGGTGGCTTCCCTTGACAACTTTGCCGATATCTTTCAATTCATGTTAACAAGCTCTATTCTGACCCCAGCATCTTCAGCATGAGTGAAGAACTGTTTATGCATTGTATTTCATATGGGTTTCAGTGTAAACTATAGTATAAGAAGTCTTGACGACAAGAGCTTCCAGAGCTTCTCTCCTCTCCCCCCAGGCAGGAGGTGGCTGTATTGACTGCTAGTCCATAGGCTCATACTGACTGCTTTTCTGTGGCCCAGTGTTACTGTCAAGTGGAATAGCTTCAATCAAATGTGTAGGAAATACCCCGTTTCTTCCCTTCTAGCCTGGGGACTTGGTAAAAGAGGATTTCAAAGGTAACAAATGAGCAGCCTGCTGGATAAGTGATTTACCTGTTAGGCTGCTATAAAAAAGTGGCAACCATAGGCTTTCCAGCAGTAACGCCTTAAAAAGCAAGAGGTGATTTCTGATCTGTTATCAGGGTATGATTTAAAGGGTGGAGCCAAAGAGAAAGGAGTCATCTCCCTGCAACCTTGAGTAGGCATCAAAGCTCTGGATGGCATCAAGACCTGAGCATTTCCCACTGCCAAACTCTCTCCATACTCTGCAGGTGCCCTGCGCGGGACTCCAGATTGCCCCCCAGGTCCTGAGCTTCTGTAAGTTACGTAGTGTAAGTCCCAGCCCAGCAGCACCTACTAGTGTCTTTGGGCACAGCTTTATGGGTTGTATTCTCTGTTGTCTCACTACCCTGTGCAGCACAGTTTCATATCAGTAAAATGCATTTGCTTTTATAAAAGGGAAATGCATTGCATAAAATTACTGCTTAATTCATTTGTGCAAATATGTTTTGAAAAAATTTAATAAGATATTTTTTCATATTTTTCACCAGCTTATTGTATTGTCAAACTTCTTAAAAAATTAAGATTCAACCAAAAATACAAACACTTGTCACATTTTTGATTAAAAAAAATTCTTATTTTTTATCCACTTTGTTCTTAAGATTTTTCAGTTATCTTTAATGGCACATTCACTGTTTTATTCCAAGCGTCATTTAATCCCCAAATATGTGCTTCCCTAAACTGACTAATTAAAAACTGCTGCAGAAATCAGTGTTATAACTGAGATAATAATAACCCCAGCTGAAGCCTAGCTGACTTTTTCATAATGTCACATCATTGTGCCAAAGTTCGCTTAGTGAAGTATGCATTACAAAAGAGAAAGCAGGAGAAGCTGTTTTAATAAGATGGAGTAGAAATGATGCAATCTAATAAAAAGCTGATGCTTTGCTTTTCAGTCCAAGGTAATAACAGCAAAATAAGAAGATTCCCACCCAAAAGGTGACAGACTCTGCTCTGATGAAGGCGTACATAGTATTTCATTGCACATGAAGCCACTGTGTCATTACATAAAAGTATTTTTCTCCATTGCTCAGCCTGTATTCTTTACCTTGATTTGAGTTCCCATAATTTAAATAGCATTTCATATCTTCAAAGCACTGTACAGGCATTAACTAATTTCACTTATTAAAATTTGACACTGCTGTCTAATGATAAATTCCCAAATGCAGCAATTTGAAAAATTCTTGCTAAGTATGCCTTGATAAGCCTCCTCAACTGTATAGCTGTAAACTGTCTTTTGATGTCATTAGATCTGTAACCCTTCCCTGGTTATGTGCTGCCAGGTAATAAGGAGTTACAATGATTCCTGAACTTCTAGACCAGGAGGGGAGGAAGGGAGGCAGGATTTCCCTTCTCTCAGGGGAATTCTGCTACTCTGAGCGGGCATTGCTTCACATCACTGTTTCAAAGCCTCCATGCTAACTTGGCCACCAAAATATACACACTGCCTGATAGACCACTTGTTGGTGCTGTATTTCAAGTGTTGCATGAAAAGCTGATTCTTCTAACCTGAATGCATCGATGAAGGAGATGCCTGGCACACATTTACTCATTAGGTCAAGCTATTAATGTCCTTACCAGCAGCAACCAGCAATGCTCTACATCAAGTGGAGCTGTTGTCTCAGGTTCGCTCCACGTGACCCTTGCATTTGTATCACATCTGGGGCCACTCCTACATTTTTCCATTTTCCATCCAGGCAGATCTGAATGTTGTCATTCCACTGGCAAAAAAAAAAAAAAAGAAAGGGGAGTGACTGCAGGGAAGGTGTATCAGAATCCTGTGTCCTGAATGGCACAAGGCCACGGGTCAGTCTGGATGTGGCCTAAATTAATCCTGGAACACAAGGCAGAATCCAAATACTGCAAAAGACAGAGATAACCTGTTTGCCAAAGGTGGCTGATAGGGAGAGCAAGCCACAGGTCTCAATGCTTCTGATCTTCCCCACTTCTAAGAAGACAACTTAGATAAAGCATCTGTTGAAGGGCTCAATGGGCTGAAGAGGGGCGTGCAGGAATGACCACAGCGGAAGACTTCAAAGGTTCCGACTGAGCATTTAAATCTTGAAATTTCCTGTTCCAAAGTGCATTAGGTGGCTTGTTAGGTGTACAGGTCTCTTCAGTAACATCAAGGCAGCTTCACCTTGCTTTCTAACATACCAGGCTGCAAATATTTAAAGGGTGAATCCACCTTCTGAGCAGTAACGCCCGTTAAGCATTGATAATATGACCTGCACAGTGGAGACATGACAGAGTGCTGGCTAAGTAATCATTAGCAGTAAACGATAATGTACATAATAACAGTGAATCACCAGAAAGAAAACAGAGCGCTAGCTAGTTCTGGAGGTGAATTCGGACAACTTACTTTGTGCTTTAAACGAATTTCCCTGCAGTACTTCAGACTGCCTGGTTTTCATACCTTCAGACGCATCTGCTCCTCCGGAGGGTTGCTGTAGTCGCTCTGCTGAGCTCCTGTTGTATAAACAGAGAAGTCATCTCTCTTACCCTGCCCTTCCCAGCTTGTCTCAGCATATGCTGCTAGCTTTCACAGTTGACAGACACTCTGACAACTGGCAGTCTGTCTGTCAAGAAGATCCTAAAAGATGAAAGTGTTGAGTAGAAAGTTCAGTTCAGGATCATCTCTGTGGCTTTAGGAATATGTTTGCAACATAGATATTGTAGCAGAGCGCTGATAAAATCATATACCTTTTTTCCCTGTGAATGCGGAATCTACTTTAAAGTGGCAACATTTGCTTTATGCAATGTTTAATCACCAGAAAATTACATATTTTAAAACCAACCTCTCCCTTTCTCTGGGCCAAGCACAGTCCTCACAAAAGACAAATAACCACCTCTCATCGCGCTGCAAGGAGTGGGTGCTTTACCTCAAGGTGACCCTCCGAGATTTACCTCTCTCTCTCTCTCTCTCTCTGTGCCTCCCTTCCTGGATGCTTCGCCAGGCTGCTGTCACCTTCTTCTTGCTTCTTCTCACCTTTCAGAACATTGTCTACCTTCCTTCTGCCTGGCTTATGTCAGGTGAGGAGCTGATCCAACGCCATCACACCAGGCAACTGGCGCCGGGCCGAGCAATATTGTCCCTTTGCTGCTGGCAGCCGAGAGCAGGAGGAGAGGAGGCGGTGACCTGCCTTGCAGCACTGACAGCAGGGGAGGGATGCCAGCGGCAGGGCTGGGATGGTGCCAGGAGCCTTGCTGGGACGGCTCTGGCTCTGCATTGCGAGGCCTCTGCAGGAACGGGGCAACTTCACTGATATCCCTGACAAGCACTTACATTATATTCTCTCAAGTGTAGTCCTTGACGGAGTTTAGGAGCTGACGGAGTAAAGCAGCTTTGTGCTGCTGTCACTGCTTCTAATTACCAGCTCTAATAAGGCTTCATCCTGATTCCTTCTCCCTGACTTTTAAAATGGTGTTAAGGCCTCCTGGGTGAGTGGGCTATTCTTTCCAATAAGCCAGCAGCAAGAGCAAATCTACGGCACCTGTTTCAACATGAACCAAACTGACTTATAGCAAAATAGAAGTGCAGAATGTCATGCAAAATATTCATCCCAGAAAAATTAAGACTTAATACAAACAGAAGATAGGAATGCTACCCAATCCTCTCCCTCATAAGTGGTTTATTTAAGCTGATTCATTTCAGGCACACAATGAATTTTGATCACAAAGAAACAGCTTTGTATACTGTATACTACCCGCTTCTTTTGCAATAAGAATAACTCTGCTTAAATAGACCATTTGTCTCTGATAGCAATCTGAAGGATTTTTGATGCAGTCACCTTGTCAGGCTGCAAACTGACAATGCGACGCAACACATCCACAAGCCGTAGTGCACTTGTCTTCAGATGAGTCTCTTTTTTTCCTCCTCATTTAGACTCTGTGCTGTCAGATTTGGGGATTTTTTCATAGTGGGTTTTCTTCCTCCTTTCTTAGTGAGTTGATTCACCGAGTCACACAGTTCACCTCAGTGTTTTATACGATAAATTTGAAAGATAATTTAAATTGGCACAGACCCTATAAGATATGCCAATCAATCCTAAATGCCATCTGTCACAGTACACTCAAAGTGGAGGAGAGAAGAAAGCACCCACTGGTTCAGTTCCCCCATGCTACGCGGCAGGTGCCTGACTGCCCGTCAGCAGCCTTGCGTCTTCCTGCCTTCTGAAGCTTCATAGGACAACCAGTCCTCCTGTTTAATCCTGGGGTCTACAGCAGACTTCATAAAAATTACATCCAAAGCTAAGGTTATAGCCTCTCTTCTCAAAGGAGGAGACAGAGCAGCAAAAGTCCTCCTTGTTTTCCTGACCAAATTTAGAGGGTAATTCTTCCCTTATCCTTCCTTTCTTTACAATTAATCTGTCTTACAGTTTGCATATACATGACTCCTTTTCAACCCGAGATCATCTAAACTTCTCACTTCCCCGTAAGAGCGAGGTCTGCTGCCCCAGAGCATCATTTACCTTTCTGCTTCTATGTTTCCAACCCACAAGTGCTCAAAAAAAGTGGCTTGTGATTTTCTCTCCCCATGTTTATTTTGGGTTTGCTGGGACAGGTAAGAGGAGTGCCTCTTGGTTGGGTTTTTTTTTTTTTTTTTTTTGGAGGAATTGATTTTGTTTGTTTTTAAGGATCTGANTTGAAGGGGTGTCTCTTTGTGGGGGTTTTTTTTTTTTTTTTTAGTAGAGGAAAGTGCTGCATATATAGCAATAATGGGCTAAATACTGACATGCTTTCCTTTTCCTCCATTCCCTCATCTGTACAGGCATTAGCTGTAACGTGGATACTTGTGCCATCAGCAGGACCAAACACACCAAGAGCAGACTTGCTGGCAGAGATGGGCCACATGGCACACCATCCCTCCCCATCTGTAAACCAGACTGCATTTAGTGGGCTACCCTGCAAAAGCTTTTCTTCTTGTTTTTCCCCATCTGCTGTTATCCGCAGCCACAGGAGCGTGAACGCTGCAGCCAGAGTTCTTCAGGCAAGAAGGGCTTTTCTTAGATTTTCCAAATCCTTCCCTCAGGGTGCCTCTGGTCTTAAGTGGACCTTACAAGCACGGCTTTTTTTCCTGTTTTTCCTGACTATTATTAAAGGACAAACACCATAAGAAACTCTTTGCATTTTTATTCCCAGCTTTTCTCAGCCAGCTGTCTTTATTCAGTCTTTTCAAATGATCCATAAATTTATTCCCTTCATTCTCTCATGAAATTAGCAACTTCAAGATCCTTCCCATCTTCTCTGAAGCTCTGATGAGAGCTAACGATAAAAGCAGCAGTCAGGTTGCTGGGATTTTGGCAATGGCTGAGAGCTCTGAAATGACCTTTCTCTGCCTGAAAGGGTTGCTCAGGGTGGGTGAATTGCTCGATATCTGTTTCCTAGCAGGACTCTTAATCTATGTGCTGGGAGATTGTGTCCTCTGCCTCTGAAAACAGCCCTGGGGAATAGAAACTAACTTCTTCCAAAAGCATTATGTGTTTACTAGAAACAACAAAATTATCACCGCTGTGTCTTCAGCTGAAGTCAGGGAAGAGGAAGAACTAGCTCTTCTCCTAAAAAAATTACACAAACAAATAAGACAGAGGAATGGTTGAAGAAAGGGATATTAGATCTGTCAGAGTCTGACCACCCCTTCTTTTGAGTTTTTGTGGATATTTTGTGCTTGTTCTCAACTAGATACTCTTTTCAAATATAAATATAAAAGATGGTTATGCTGGAAATCGGGACAGCTACGGGTCATTAAACAACATATGTTGAGATTCACTGATGCCATGAAGCACCCACTTAGTGGATGATGTACAAGATATAACCTAATTTTATACTTGCTAAGCAGAATGTATGCTAAGAGTGGGCAGGGGGACAACAGCCTATTTTTGAATAGTAGTTGTTTTTCCCTAATCAAATAAGATCTGTCTTCACTAGAGAAGTAAAATATACAAACTTGTAAAAATTCCTTAATTAGAATTTAATTAGACAATCATAAAATATCTTATTTTAACTATATTGAATTAGATAGATAAGATTTTCTGCTTTGTAAACCTGTAGCTTCCTTTAAAATCTTACAGGCATTATCCCACTTTTTATTAAGTCTGTAAGTTTCAAAACAATTTCTACAGGACTTACACAGACCCTTATTGTTGTCGTCTCTTCTGGAGGATTCTTCAAGAAAAATGTCTAATGATCATACAAATAGTCAGGAGTACAGTTTGTAATTCTCCATGGAGATGAGTTTCATTATGGTTTGTCCTCATTCCATATGCTAAATAAGTTACCCTCAATTTCTTTTCTTCTCAAGATGAATCTCAGATGAAAATACAGAATCCACGTTGCTTGTTCATTTTCTCTACATAATCACAAAATTACAACACACTTCATCTGGCAGAGTGTTCATACGTTTGGATTTTTTTTTTAACAGGCACTTTCCCATTTCCATTGATAAGGTGTCCACTTCCACCCTCCCCATCCCCATTTGAACCACTCACCACATTCTTCAGCAAAGTGGTTCCTGAGGAAAGGAGCAGGTACAAATGCTCCACCAGACCCCCTTCCCCTGAATAAGCAAGTTCCTGCACTCTGTTTACACAGCGCTTATTCTCAACAAGGAAAGTGCTGAAACTACTAGATATAAACATTTGACAAAGGGATTATGAACTCTTTTTAGTATAGCCTTTCTTACAGAGACACTGTCTTCTCTTCAATTAATTATTTAAAATTCATTTTCTTCATGCTCTTTTATTACACCATGACATCCCCTGACTTCTTCTGCAGAGTTCCTTTGTAATGTCTGAGAGTCTAAAAAGGCTAACATCTATCAGCCGCACATCGGACTGACTGATGCCTTCCATGGTCTGCTATGAACAGCCTGCTTCCCTGCTTCGGGGCTGCACAGCAAGCTTCCCAACTCCAATCAACTCCAAAAGCTGCCTGCACTCTACCGGTGCTCAGTAACTCCGCAAGCATGATGTAAAATATATTATCTGTAATCATGTAAATTTGTACAGTCAGAGAGTCGATTTTTATTTGCTTGGCAGGAGAATCCACAGGCTTGCAACACTCCAAAGCTTTTAAATTGCTAGGTACAACTGCTGTGACATTTCAATTCAGCTGCGTTCATCCCAAATGATAGAACGACCATCTCTGACCTTTCACATGCACGTATATGCATAAAGCTCGACAGTAAGTAAATGTTTGAAATCTCTCTCAGAGTAGCAAAAGCAGCTGCTGCCTTGCATGTGTATGTGCAAAGATTTAGAAGATTTTCATTAATATGCTGCTAAAGTAAGCCTGTGAAATTTTATTGTTAGCAGCAGCACTCAGCCTCAGAGAAATAATAGGTGAAAGACAATATGTGGCATGCATTCACATCAAACCTCGACTGGAAAGCAAAGCAGTATCTATGGCTACGCTGCTCACAAAGGTTCATCTCCCTTACCCCCGAGCAGAGCTGCCAGGCTGATGCAGAGCTGTATCACCTGTGGCCCACTCCTCAGTTGTATTATGCCAGCAAACATCAGGCAGAGAACTGCATCCATAGTGTGCCACTCCATTATTGCTTTCTTCATTTGGCCAGAAGGCCCAAAGTACATTCCCCAGAAGAGGAAAGTGCTAGTTGTCAGAAAAATTTATGAAANACTCCTCACAAAGGTTCAACTCTCTTACCCGTGAGCAGAGCTGCCAGGCTGGTATGAAGCTGTGTCACCTGTGGCCCACTCCTCAGCTGTATTATGCCAGCAAACATCAGGCAGAGAACTGCATCCATAGTGTGCCACTCCATTATTGCTTTCTTCATTTGGCCAGAAGGCCCAAAGTACATTCCCCAGAAGAGGAAAGTGCTAGTTGTCAGAAAAATTTATGAAAGCATATGGGCATATGGCATATGGGAAATGAACTGATTTAGTGTGGCTCCTAAGTAATCTCTTGCAAACACAGATCCTCAGAGGTTCTGCCTGTTGATCAAAGCTTGTTCCTCTACCAAACAGTGGCATGTAAATAACTACTCATTTCCTCTTTCTAGCAGAAGGTTGAAGGGCACCTTTGAGAGCTGTATCTACTAATGTACATAAATTTTCTGCTTGTAACCCCTCATAGGATTTGGTATAGGAAAAAGTGACCAAAAATGCTGCCTTTCATGCTGCCCTCTATAACAAGAACATCTTTTTTCTCTAACATGAGGAACTGTCTTCCTACAACAATAAAATTAATGCCTTTATAACCCTTCTAAGAGAAGCGTCCGGTCCAAATCTCTTGGCAATATGTCACACAGCTAAGCTGAGTAACAAATCTGCAGCCTTCTCTGTGTGTGTGAATGGAGACAGGATCTTTGGATCATGAAGAGAAGGTCCATCACAGATCCCACTGCACCTCTTTAAAAGCCAATGAATTTCAAGCAAGACTTTGTCAGTAAATGTATTTTTGATTTATACCAGCATTACTTGTACTAGAACCCCGGCTTACAAGTAAAGGAGAATCCCAATTACTTGCTGTTTGAATCATCAGAGAAAAGAATAAAGCAGAAAATGGCTTTCCTAGCCTGTGATATATTTTGACACATCTTTCAAAAAATCTTTCCCATTCTACAATGACAAAAGTCCTAGATTTCCAGACGTTTCTAAGGTTTAAAGGAGACACAAAAAAAAAGTGACTCTGACCTCAAAACAGTCATTGGCCGAAAAGTTTGGAAAATAACAGACTTGGGACTATTTATCCAACCCCTAGGAGTGTTCCACAACCATGAAATCATTAACTTCCTGGTTTGTAACTGCATTTCTGCCTCTGAATTTGATTTTTTCTTGTGAAAAATAAAACATTCCAGCAAAACATGTTTTGGTTTTGAGGAATATTAATTTTCTGACATAGAAACCCTTTTGAAGCAAAACTTCTGACAAGATCCACCTGAACAGAGCTCTTCAGACCAAAATCAATATAGAAAGTGAATTACAATTCACCAGAACTTTCAGCCACAATAAACTTTGTGCACCGTCATGATATTTTGGAAAATCAGAATGTAACCATCCAGGCATATGTTATTTGTCATCTGCATTTCCTCCATTTTTCTCTAATTACCGTTTTGAGTTCAGGATTATTATCTTGATCTTAACTGTTGTATTGAAAAATTACTTAGCGTTCAGCTGTTCGGCTGCCAGAGGGAGGTACAAAAGGAACTTAAAAATCTCACTTTAAAATGTGAAGAGACTCTAGGTTGACACTTCAGAATGTATTGCTGAGGTGCGGTCTCTCGCCTTCCACTCCTCCTCACCAAGGTTTTTGTTTGTGGTAGCATACTCCTAACAAATGAGATATTTCTTCAATAGTAACATTTCAGAACAACTCTGAGGAACTGTGAAAGCTCTAGAGAGCATCACAAATATTGAAGTGGTAAATCAGTGGCAATAAGCAGTAGGATTTCAAATGTTTCCTCAAGAACTCTAAACCCAGAGATGAGAGTCCACCTTCTACCATCCTTTGTACCAAAGCAAAAGGCTGAAGGGAAAAAGATGCCTGGCTACCCTCCTACAGCTGTAAAACTTGGCAACTGCAGACAAGTATATGAGAGAAAATATATTGTGAAGGCATTAAGGCCATTTTGGAACCCAAAAAGAAGAGAAAAGTGAATCCACCTTCTCAAATCTTAGAAACAATGTGGTTCAGCATAAACTCAGACTTGTTATTTTAACTCATGCATGTACAGTCACTAAACTAATTAAACCATCTAGAAATTAACATCTAAGAAAACTATTAAATGTAGCACATTTAAGACATTCATATTTCTTTTAGGTAGAACAATGTAATGCAGATGAAGGTGAGTTCAAATAAATTCCATTGAATTAATGGAATAAACAAAAAAGTGCTAGAGTCCTTCTGAAATATCACCTTCTACAGAACTAAGGAAACAGCATCAAAAAAAAAAACCACAAAGCAAAACTAGACCCTCTCAAGATAGAGATTAAAAAATAAACTATAGAAATTTGCTTTAAGAGTGGATTGAAAAGGAAAAGAGAAAGTAACAACTGAATCACTGTAACTGTTTTTTAGAGCCAAATAAAATAATTTTATTCTTATTATTGAGGGGATTTGGTTTGAAAAGTGTCTTGCAGATAATAATTTTTTAAAAGGTGCATACTTTTCCTATTTGTTAGGCAATTTTTATCAACATACTGTTTTTTGTGAACGCCTAGCTGCTGTGACACTACTACAGCCAGGTTTGGCCACTGTAGACCAAACTCTTTTTCTACCTGGATGCGAGAGCACAAGAACTGTTTGCTTGAAGTTTCATGAGACCAGCATTGTGTTCTGCCTATTTGTTCCTACTTCAGATAGTCAAACCTTTATAAATGTAACCAAGTGACTAAAGAGGCTACTGGGACAGCAAGTCTCTCAGGAAAGTTTGTGGGCGCTTGAAAAGGAGGAAAGCACTAGTGACTAGCACAGAGGTCAGCAGCTTGCCACGTGCTGAGTAAAAACCTGTATTTCTTTCTTCAAAGCAGAGCCTGAACAGGCTCCAAGGCATTGGACATGTGCTACCCGTCATCTTATTGGCACCATCTTTCCCTCTCTGGAACAGAAGGTTTTTGCTGGACTGAGAATATGTAAGACCTTGGAATCAAGGGCTATTCACTTTCTTACATGCCAGAACTTCAATTGCCAGACTCCAGATGTTACAATTTGTCCACTTCGCACTGTGGGCACCAGGGCTATAAATTACTGAATCCGAATTAGCACCTCTAAAATATTTGAAATTCCCTCTCATTACTTTTGTTCTGGAAGAGCTGTTTAATTATATCTATGAATATCACTTTAAAACATGCCCTGAACATGCTATGCTATGGAGATATAGGAATACAGGAACATAAACATTCCTATAACAAAAAAATAGATATAAGCCATATTTATTCCTCTATAACAGATTTCATACCTTCAAACATTTCTCCATGAGACTGTTTAAAAATTGCTGGTATGAGGGAATAAAGGGCTGGAAAAGAATTTTGCAGGGCTGAACCTACATGGTAAAACTGTATCATTATTTCAAAAGTTATAATATTACAAAGTTAAGAAGTGATCTACTTTTAAATCTAATTTCTAATTGAGTATTTTTAAAGGATATGTTTGCTTTAATACAGCTTATTAATTCTTCACACAATTAGGGCAAATTCTAATTATGATTAATAGTCACATAATACTAACCTAGGCTAAAGGTGGATTTGATTTAATATTAATTGTTCTTACTATTTTTACTTATATTTACATAGATACAGATATTACTAATACTAAACCATTATCTATTTAATAGCTGGCTGTGTAAGAAATTGTGTCATATATATCACATTCAGTTTTCAACTGAAAGAGACATTTCTTTTATCTCCAGTGTTCACCTGAAGGGCATGTTAATCTTGAGAGCAGTTTATTATATCAAGCTGACAAACAACTTTTGCTTTAAAGGAAAAGAAACAAGGTCTGAAACTTGCAAAAGAGGTGTTTGTTCCTGCTTCCTATGCTGCAAGATCTGTTGAAAATTATTAACTATTGCTTTTGCAAATAAGATCACCACTAAGATAAGGTAGTCCTTCAAATGATGTTAAACCAATATGCTTGGTAAGCTACATCTGAAACTGTGCTAGTAAACCAGCTGTACAAGCTAAACTAAATTTGATATCTTTACTTGCCTTGAATACTACTGACTAATCTTACAGAAATATTAAGACATAGTACAAGGACAACAGCTCAGCCTCCTTCACTGTCATCCAGGCTTAGAACCAGATCAGTCTTTCAAGCATCCTTGATAACAAATAAACAATTCTTCTTCACAATTGTCATTGCACCCAAAGGTGAAAGATGAATTATTATTTCTGCCAGGGCAGGAATGGTGGCAAGATTTTTGAAATGATGTTTTAAACATTCTTCACTTGATTGGAAATGATTGAGAGATTGGCTGATTCAAACCGACTTCTTGTGTTGAATTTTATGTGATGGATAGTTCTGTGACTGCACTAGGACAATGCTGACAGAATAACAACTGCAGACATTTCAATATATGTATAATTATGCACAGTTAAATTGTGATCAATATATCTTGTTTCTTTCTTGGCAAGAACATAGTCTTACTAGATATGATTAGTGTCTAATCTACCTCCCACACTATAGTACACATACAAGTAACTTTGGTAGCAAGCTGGGGAGAAGGAAAGGAAAAATTAGGCTGACAGCTGAACAATAAATGAAAACTTGTGAGAATTTCAATATGAATCCGAAAGAAAAGTATTAAATGCAAGCATGAATGAAATACCCTTGTGAAAACTATGTTCTTTACCCTATTTCCTTATGTGTTTGAATCAAAGTGCAGGCACTGCTGGTCTGGCTGGCTCAGGAGGGCATTCACACCTTTTGGTTAACTCAGGGAAGGAGATTTACACCACCAGCTGATCCACTCAACTGACACAGACGTTTATCCAAAACAAAGACCACCCTCCATCCCCCTTGTGGTGAGATAAGTTCAGCTTTCTGTACAGCAGCTGTGGCCACTCTCTATATTACTCTTTTCAGTTCCATGGCTTGCCTTTTGACATTTGTACACAGCCCACAACCTTTCAAAGGGAGATAAACAGCATCATTGCTCTTTACTGTATGTGAATTGCATGAATAGAAAACACTGTTCCAGTTCTGAATCTTAAGGGTTTTCGACAGGGTTTGGAGGTAAGCATGCACAAACACCATTTCCTCAGGGATCATGTATGTATGCTACTCTGGTACAGGAGAGAAGCCTGCAAGACACCTGTGTTACCACCATTACCATCACTCAAGTTTGCCCTCATTCTCCATCAACTTCTCTGATAGCTCCTCAGTTCAAGTCCATAGCTGAAATTCCTCCCTAAATTGTGGTGTTTCTGCGGCTCATTGTCTGTAAAGCTACTTGCTACAGTTCAAGTGTGTTCTGTGCCAGGTTGCACCCAGCCACACTTCATCAGCCACTTTGTCCTAATTAATTGTTTCAAATAGTGCCAACCTTAACACATCTGAAATCACCAGTAGGTTTTTTGGTTGTTTTTGTTTTATTCTGTTATTTGTGTTTTGGGGTTTTTTTGGTTTTTTTCTTCCTCACACAAGACAGGTCTTAACGTGGAGAACAAATGTTTTATCAGGAAATCCAAATGGGTGAGTGTGCTCTGGAAATCCCAGATATCTCTGCTTGTCCTTACCAGCTGTATGGGTTTAAATCCTTACCAGCATAGGAAACCTTTTTAATATGCCAAACAGGTTCAGCTGAGATGGAAAGCTGGCTTCTTAAATCAACCCTGTTAATGCTGATGTAGAATATTGAGTACAGAATCCTGTGGGAGCAAGTGAAACCAATTCCACAAGATTTGTTGCTTATCGCTTCCCAAATACAGTTTAAGAGTTAGATTTGATTTAGTAAGACACAACTGTATTGGGAGTACCTGTCCCAAGGCAAAGCTTTTCTGTGTACCTTATTGCTGCAGCTGTGGTCAGCAAAGACATGTAAGTTAGAGCCCTCTGTTTAAAAAGTAAAATATTCAGACTTCAGCAAGTCATTTTACTTCCATTTTAGAACTTTCCAGGATATTTTTATTTAGAAACAAATTTAAATCAGTGGCATCCAGGACAGTCTGTACTTTGCACTTGCTAGTTGTATCTCCTGGGGTAGAAAGGACTGATAAGAAAAGGCATTTGGGAGTTTGGTGGGAAATCTGGTGTACCTTTCCGTCATTATTTTTTTTCAAGATGAGGAGAAGCTGTTATTGCATTTCTTATAAGATGCATTTGTTATTCATGGTTAGAAGACTAAAAGTCAAAAAATGTGCTAAAACTTTTTGGAGATGAGTCCCACCCCCAACATGTTTTTCTTGGGCTACAGTGCTATATCTTCACCCACTTGATATCTACTGTGGGGAATGCCCTTTTGAAAGTGGGTATCTATTTTGAGAGAATAGCCATGGTTACAAAAGCAGGCCCTAAATCTTGCATTCAGCAGGGCAAAATGGTCTTGCTTCAGCAGGAGAGATGTGCAGTGACCCTCCTCCTGGAATATAACGTTGTCTTGTGGCTCAAACACTTTAAAAAAAAAAAAAAAAATTACAGCAGGTACTTCAAAAGGTGTCAGGCTACAGAGAGCCTGTATCTCAAGTTACTTACTTGCATATTCACATGCTGCAACTACACAAATTGTGCCAATAAGGAGATTTCCTCTTCCTTTTGTCTACATTTAGACAAAGACTCAGCTTTATGAAATGGAGAAACCTACTGTGAAGTTCTGAATCAGGGATGCAGGTTTTTGTATAAGAAGTACTGAACCCTTTTACAGAAATCCTTGGCTCTTTACACAGTGAAGAACAAGTGCCTTGCTCAGACATCTGAAAGCACTTCTCTGTCTCCCCTTGCTTTGAAAGCCTAGGCACCTCACCTTGACTTAGCTTGTTTTGGCAGAGCCTTACCTTCAGTACATTGCCACACCTGTTTCAGGGGCCCCAAGTATGTCCGCAGATTCTGGTCTTGAACACTTTCCCTCAGACAGCTTCCACGCTGCAGTTTCTGTCTCTTTTGGTATTACAATCTTTGTTACCTATCTGAACTCCTACAGCTTCTTTGACACTCTACAGGCTGTATTTTTTTTTCCCCTTCTGCTTAATTCAGTATCTCTAGCATTTGTGTCATACTCCCTGCTTTTAATTTTGAAGCACTTGGTGCCAAGAGATAAGCCTGTGGCAGATGTAATTATCCAGCAGGGTATTAGTCACTTGTTACTGCCACCTACCTGCCTTTGTCATACCAGAGTGTTTTGGCTGGGAAGGGAGGCGTTGGAAAGCCTTTCACCTTCCTTACAATTATTTCTTCATAATAAACAGCTGACACAAAAATCAGAAGTTTAAACCTTAAACCTGAGGCTCATCAGTCCTGTAAATCAACAGGTCTGACTTGTAGAACCTACCCCACGCTTTATCTCTATTGCTGGCCTCACTATGTTGACTTTTTAAACTGAAGAGAACAAATATAACTATTTCAGTTGTCCTTAGGCTTCTACTGTTTCCTTCAGGCCTGTACCTTCAGGTGGACCCGGACACATCTTTCAGAATGTCATCCATCCCGATGTTAAAGCTTTGAAAACTGAAGTGTAACTGAAGTATCAGCTTTATTGTTTACTTTTTGTAATATTTTTGCATCAGTTTTCCTGGTTTCAGTTTGCAGTCTTCACAGCTCTTTAGGAGACTTGTTATCATACTGCTGTAGGTGAAACTTGTTGGAGCGAGTCCAGAGGAGGGCCATGAAGATATCAGAAGGCTGGAGCACCTCTCCTATGAAGACAAGCTGAGAGAGTTGGGGCTGTTCAGCCTGGAGAAGAGAAGGTCACAGGGGGACCTTATAGCGGCCTTCCAGTACCTTAAAGGGGGCCTACAAGAAAGGTGGGGAGGGACTCTTTATCAGGGAGTGTAGCGATAGGACAAGGGGTAACGGTTTTGAACTGAAAGAGGGTACATTTAGCATATTAGGAAGAAATTATTTACTGTGAGGGTGGTGAGACACTGGAACAGGTTGCCCAGGGAAGTTGTGGAAGCCCCATCCCTGGAAGTGTTCAAGGCCAGGTCAGATGGGGCTTTGAGTAATCTGGTCTAGTGGGAGGTGTCCTTGCCCATGGTAGGGGGGTTGGAACTAGATGATCTTTAGGGTCCTTTCCAGCCTAAACCATTCTATGATTCTATGAAATTCACATTGTTTTTGTACAAATAGATGATGCATCTGACAACCACTAGCTCTCTTCTATCCATGGTAATGGAGTAGATTGGTACAGATGGGTAAGCAAGCAGGTGAACCACCCCAGATCATAAGGACACTAGGCAACATTGTACAGAGGCTTCCAAATAACTCTGTGTAGACTCAGTTCATAATAATCACCGAATCACTGGCTGGATCTGAAACTACTCTCACAGTAGCTTCCTTACACCAGGCTTCTGGTTTCACACAGGTTTACTAGTTCAGATACAGAACTGCATCTGTGGTGGCTCCATCCCTTTTCCTCATTCTGCACCAGAAATGGAAAATCGTTTTACCAAGACTGCTGGAAAGTGTTTCTGCAGAAACTCCCTCAGATACCTGTGACCTTATTCACCCTTCCTCAGCCCCAGCCATGCTAGATCCACACCGGCTTTATGCAGCATCACTCCCGTGGCTCTCTGTCACTCTTCCCAGAGCTGCCAGTAATGGGAATGAGTGGGGAGGGGTCTGGGCTGGGTTTGCATGCAGCAGTTCAGGAGCTCCTGAAGGGCACATTTACTAACTCAAGATGCAAACTGTGCAAAAGTGACTACTTCTGGACACATATAGCCAGACTCATATGGCACTGCACTGGAGTTTAGAAGCCCAGCTCACAGAAATTGGCTCTGCACTCAGTTAGCTCACTGTCTTTGCAACGATCAATGGAGTGATTAATCAGCAACCGGATAAACCACCCACAGATAATTCACAGTTGATTATAGTTTCTTTTATCTGACTGTGCTCCAGGATTGAAATTTTATGTAATGCACAAGCCAAGAGCGTTTCAGCTAAATTCCTAGTGGGTATTTGCAATCAAGATACCACAACACGGTTTGATACAAATGTTAACTTTTGCTCAAGGGAGTATGGGAATGATGGGGTTATTGTAGGTCAGTATAAAATGAAAGAATGTCAGAGTAACAGCCCAGCTCAGCCGAAGCTGATACTGAAATTCTTAAGACACTGTTCAGTGAAGGGAAATCTTGCTCTTTTGGGGACTGCAATTTTCAGAGGTTTGGTTTGGATTCGTTTGGGTTTAAAACTGAGCCTCCAAGGTGGAAGAAGACAAAAATGCTTCTCCGCTTTGCAATGGAAGCACATTGTCTGAGGAAAAATGTTTCAGTTGTACAAAACCAGTGGCACGTAAGGACAGAGATGGCTTATAAAGAACCTTTGCTCTCAGGTGCCCCTGCAAGTCTTATTATTTGGTACCCTGACATTAACTCAACCAAAGGTCCTATGGGTCCTACCTTTGCCATGTTGGAGCAGAACTGGTAGCCAAAAAAATATTTTGAGAATTATCAAAACCTTAATTAGATGTTTCTGTGAGAAGAATTACTTTCTTAATTAACTGCTGGTTTTGTCTGTTTGCAAATGACTATACAAGCGCCAAGAAGATGGGTCATTTAAAGACCATGCTGTACTAAACTAATATCACAAGGCGAACAACCTTTAGACATATTGTATTAATGTAGTAAATAAGGGCAAAAGGCCTTTAGAGACTGAAAACTAACATACAAAAATTCACAAAAGAACTCAGGTTCACAGCTGTGTCTTTGAGATGCTCGACAACAATCTTCACTGTTTTATGACTCTTGTAGGCAGCTGAAATGCCATGGTAACTATAATTTTATGGATAAACTTACCCTAAATATCTGCTGCTAGCTTCACACTACATCAACTGCAACCTGCAAGCTGATAGACATCTTGCTAATTCTAATTACTCATTAATCATACTGCCCCTCATCTTACCTCTAGAATCCAGTCTGGAAGATGCTGTCAGAATTCACCTACCCGATGGAAAATATAGAGTAGCTGCGCAGGGGATGCTGCTGCTGATCATAGCATCTCATACCGCATGTGGGAAACCCATGTCCATACCCATACAAAACTAGGTCTGCAATGGAAGTGGGTATCTTGGCCCCTGTTTTTCATATGTGGTCATCATGACAGGAATTCATGGTCCTGTGGAGGTTCCCTCCCGAGAGCATAGGGAGAGAAAGATTCAAATTCATCTGAAGTTTGTATATTCTGGATGCAGAATACATGTAAAGTGAAAATGGAGACATGCAACGAGTCCATCCCCAAACAGCACAAGAAGGCATCTTTTTTACTCAGGAACGATGCAGTTTCCTTTGTAAGAAGCCTCATCTTCTTGGCTGTATGCATCGCATGCACACACATATTGTTTCAGGGGTATTGCCATAGGAACATCTAGTCTCTAGACCCAGTAATTTTTTGAGTAGACACAACTGAGCTTTAGGCAAGGCTGAGGCACAGCTCCACATGTGCAGAAACAGCACTCTCAGGCCTCCAGTGGACTCCGCAGCAAGAGACTCTGAAGATTCAGCTCACCCTACTCTCAGGCAGCAGCTGAAAGAGGATTATCAGAATTACCAGTTTGCTTTTACCTACCTAAATTCCATTTACATCTTGTTCTAAAGTGTTTCATGTCTGTCTTTTAAAAAAGGCTGTGGGATTAAAAGACAGTGGGATTTATGGATGAAAAATACCCTGTAAGAGTCAGGCTATTTGAGTTTTTTTTGCTAACATGCCTGTGGCTCGTCCATAACTGTCCCCCAAGATGTTAGGACTGTAGTTATATGGCAGAGAAACAGGAAGCTTTAAAAAAAAAGAAGTAATAAATACTCAATTTTCTAATCTACAAGCTTTAAACGCATTTATAGCAGTCATTTCCTTGCCCATTCTACTCATGTTTTTATTAACTAAGCAGCAGTCTTTCTTGGAAGTAAATATTTTATTTTAATAGCACATACTACCACCTGCTGTAAGCAACTGAAATTGCCTTTGCAATTGTAGAGCTTTTAAAGCTGCATAAGGCAGCCAGCCTTAGATTTAAAATACAGCTAGATTGTTGACAACTCTCTCTGATGCTAATTTAATTATCTATTCATCCAAATATTTTCTGACTGTAGAAGTTTCTTATTATATATGATTTGTAATAGCTGGAACTTGACTATCTCTAAGATGTATAGAAATTTAGGAAACAGTTCTGTTGTAGATATGAAATTGATAGTACATTATTTCAATAATAATTATGAAGATTAACCATTTCCAAATACAGAAAATTCAGTTAAGAAATTAAAAATTACTCCAAGGTGAGCAGAAGCTTTTTAATAAATCAAGCCATGAGGGATCAAAAATTCAGACTATAAACTATTAAAATATTTATTGTTTTACTCCATTGCCCATTTGACTCAAAGGAAAGCTAAGAAATGTTCAGGAAATCAAGATGTCTCTCCATGACTTGTAAGAATAAGAATACTGTAGGGGCAAGGGACACATTCTATATGGCTATTTTAATGTGTGTGTCTCTGTTTTCTTCTGGTATGTTTGTCTGCCTTCAATTAAGAAACTGAATTATGTGTAAACAACTCTTTTGCCAAATCCTCAGCAGGCATAAATCCATGTAAGTGCTATCAAGTCAGTGGCTTAGGCTGTTTGTCACAATCTGGAAAATGGTTTCTTATGTCTACTCAAGATTTTGGAGGGGGAAAAAAAGGGATTAAGCCTAGGGGAGAAGATAAAGAAGGCAGAAAGAGGTTTATGTTGTATCAATAAGTATGCATGTGTATATGTAGTACTTACCACTACATTAGAAAGTACAAGTACAAAAGAAGCTAGTAAGAAAAGCCAAGCACATCGTCCTGCAGCAAATACAGTTTCTCTTCTAGCTTCTACAGGTTGCTTTTCATCAAGAAACAATCCCACTCATCTTGTCCCTGCTGCCAGTCTTTCTAGCACATAGCTGTCTTGCAGCGTGTAGAATTTTCTTCTCGTCTCAGGCCACGCAGGGAGCCTAACTCCTCACCAGCCACAGGCTGCCAGGTAGCGAGGCAGGGCAGAGTCAGCCCCTTGCTGAGCTGAACCTGGCTGTCAGGCTTATTCTACTCCGCTGTCTGGAGGTGAGGCAATGCCCTTCTGGTGTTTCCACAGAGTAGGACAGTGTAGCCTGCGGTGCAGCAGGAGCTACCAGAGTTGCGAGGACAGCAGGAGGCAACGGCAGCTCTCCTTAGACTCCCTTCTCCTCCTGCCCATGGCAGCAGCAGCCCTCCAAGAGTGAAGCCCAGCAAGGAAAACTCTCTCCTAACAGCTGGTATGTTTGGTGATATGTTTGGCAACATGTTTGGCATCTGAAGACTGGTGGGAACAGAGGAGTCTGTGCAATGTAGACCCAGTTACTTTCTCCCGTGCTGCACGCGTTTCACTGACGTTGATGTAGGCCAGGCAGCGGGGAAATGGTTCTCCTGCTCCAAGGATGGTGTGAGCGCACCCGCAAGGGAAATTTGGTTTTAACAGTAGTGCTAGAGCTGGGTACTTTCCTGCCTCCTCATCTTACCACCTAGGCAGCCCCACAGTGCAGGACTAGGACACCAGTACACTCACGAGCCCATGCAGGTATCCTGTTAGGGTGTTACGCCAGTTAGAGTGTAACTACGGCACAAATAACATTTTGCCAAAAACATGGAAAGGCTTTCCCACCCTAGTGCAACTTACTTCTCGGGCCATTGTGTGCTTTTTCACTACCTACCCATGCTAATGACAGGAGTAATTTGTTTAGTTCTGAGTGCTATTATCAATAACAACAATAAAAGTAAAAAAATATTCCTTTTCCTTGTTACTTGTTTAGTTTTTATGATCACCAGTCTTGTCATTTTACCTTTTCTTTTCCTTACCAAGTCCATTTGCTCCTACTGTTTTCCCCACTAACCCCACCAAAATTTCTCCTCTCACTCTGTTCTCTTTGTCCAGGTCAACACTTAAGGCAGCCTCTGGACTCTTTTTTCTTAGCAATTTCAGGTGTCATTTCAGGCTTAGCCTCTCCAAAACTGAATGTCTTCTCTTTTTTTCCCTGCTATCTCTGTTCTGTTCTTCCTTACCCCTC
>VYXH01006646.1:0-16167 GCA_013397275.1 Burhinus bistriatus
GGTAGGGAGGGCCCCGTGGAGCCGGGGCAGGGTGCTGGCGGCTGCTTCTGCGGCCGCGGCCTCTGGCTTGGCGCCGCGGACGTGCTCTTTGCTGCTGGGCATCCTCCCGTGTCACCCCCCGGGGCTGCCGAGGTGCCATCGTGTCCCCTCTCCCTGGCCCTGGAATCGCAGAGTTCCCACCGTGTCTCCTCCTCCAGCACCGGGGCTGCGGAGGGCCCATCATTTCCCCTTCCGTAGNGGTCCCATCATTTCCCCTTCCGTAGCATGGGGGCTGCGGAGCTCACATTGTGTGTTGTCCCCCCCGACCTGCAGAGGTGCCATCATGTCCCCTTCCCTGGCTGTGGAGGTGCCATTGTGTCCCCCCCACCAGCTCTGGGCCTGCAGAGGTCCCATCCCGTCCCCTTCCCCAACCCTGTGGCTGTGCAAGTCCCATTATGCTTCCCTCACCAGACCCATCATGTCCCCCTCCCTGGCCCTGGGGCTGTGGACGTCCAGTCGTGTGTCCCCCCCCATCAGTGCTGGTGCTGCAGAGGTCCCATCATGTCCCCCACCACCTGCAGAGATGCCGTCATGTCCGCCTCCCTGGCTGTGGAGGTGCCATTGTGTTCCCCCCCACCAGCTCTGGGACTGCAGGGGTCTCATCGTGTCCCCTTCCCCAACCCTGTCACCGTGTGTGTCCCATCATGCCTCCCCTCACATTGTCCTGGGGCTGTGGAGGTCCCATCCTGCCCCTCCCCAGCCAGGGCTGGTACCTTCTTAACCCCGACCCTTCCTAGATACAGCGTCTTTTGAGCAAGCTCCTAAAACCAGTATTTTTTTTCCCCTGGTGGCAATGGGGAAGTGAGACTTGCTGCATGGCGCCTGCTCGGCGGGGGAGCTGGGGCTCCCGCAGGGAGGGCAGGGACAGTGCCACGCTCCTCCGCTCACTCACAGCCTCTCTGGGCCGGCTTTCNCTCCTCCTCCAGCACCGGGGCTGCGGAGGTCCCATCATTTCCCCTTCCGTAGCATGGGGGCTGCGGAGCTCACATTGTGTGTTGTCCCCCCCGACCTGCAGAGGTGCCATCATGTCCCCTTCCCTGGCTGTGGAGGTGCCATTGTGTCCCCCCCACCAGCTCTGGGCCTGCAGAGGTCCCATCCCGTCCCCTTCCCCAACCCTGTGGCTGTGCAAGTCCCATTATGCTTCCCTCACCAGACCCATCATGTCCCCCTCCCTGGCCCTGGGGCTGTGGACGTCCAGTCGTGTGTCCCCCCCCATCAGTGCTGGTGCTGCAGAGGTCCCATCATGTCCCCCACCACCTGCAGAGATGCCGTCATGTCCGCCTCCCTGGCTGTGGAGGTGCCATTGTGTTCCCCCCCACCAGCTCTGGGACTGCAGGGGTCTCATCGTGTCCCCTTCCCCAACCCTGTCACCGTGTGTGTCCCATCATGCCTCCCCTCACATTGTCCTGGGGCTGTGGAGGTCCCATCCTGCCCCTCCCCAGCCAGGGCTGGTACCTTCTTAACCCCGACCCTTCCTAGATACAGCGTCTTTTGAGCAAGCTCCTAAAACCAGTATTTTTTTTCCCCTGGTGGCAATGGGGAAGTGAGACTTGCTGCATGGCGCCTGCTCGGCGGGGGAGCTGGGGCTCCCGCAGGGAGGGCAGGGACAGTGCCACGCTCCTCCGCTCACTCACAGCCTCTCTGGGCCGGCTTTCTTCCAGCAGAAGCCAATATGGACAGCTTCCTCCAGAGCGTGGAGAAGGACCTGAACATCGACCGCCGGCAGCTGGCTGCCGCTGCCGAGGGGACCCACGTTACCGCCTTCATCCCGGTGAAATGGCTGGCGAGCCTCAAGGAGCGCCGGGTGCTGCCCGGCCTGTGCCCGCGGCCGGAGGGGCTGAGCGATGTGGAGGTGAGGACGTTACTGCAGCACTCCGTGCAGAAGCTACCGGCGGGCTGGACTCGGGTGGAGATCCATGGGCTGCGGAAGGACCGGCTGGCGTACCCACTGCAGGTGCAGCCCCCCGCCTCCGACCAGTGTAACGGCAGCCCGGAGAGCCTGCATGGCTTCATGCAGAGCGTCGCCTCCCAGAATTACCGAAACCTGTGGTGCCGGGCTCACTGCCTCTACGTGCGGCCGTACCGGCATGCAGATGTGCCACCCACCGTGCTGGCCCTGGATGCGTTGCGGGCTGCCCTGCAGAAGGCTTACGGCTGCCCCATCCTTCAGGTGGGCAAGAGCGCTCCTGGTGCTTCCCCCGCCAAGGAGAGCGTGGCGGCCGCCAAGGGGGTGCCCTCCTGCCCCAACGTGCTGCAGGCAGAAGCTCTGCTGGAGTCGGCCACCATGCTGTACATCGTCTACCCTTACGTGCAGTACTGTTTGCATGACATCGTGACTTTCAGCCCGGCCAAGCTCACCAACAGCCATGCCAAAATCCTCTTCCTCCTCTTCCACGTGCTTCAGGCCATGAAGGCTTGTCACCAGGCAGGTCTGGCTTGCGGCGCCTTTTCTCTTCGGGATGTGGCTGTGGACGAGAAGCTGTGCAGCCGGCTCCGTGTGAACTTCAGAGAGTATGAAGAACCGAAGAAGGAGGAAGCAAATCTGGAAGCTGGTCTGGAACAAACGAGCAAGCAAAGCAGAGCTGGTGTGCGAGGGCAGGAAGCGAGGTGCACCGCCTGCCAGAAGGACCTCCGAGACCTGGTGTTACGGTGGGTACATGGGCAGGTCAGCAACTTTGACTACCTTATGCGTCTAAACAGTTTGGCTGGGAGGAGAATGGGAGACCCCAATTATCACCCAGTTCTTCCATGGGTGGTGGACTTCACTACCAAAAATGGCAAGTTCAGGGACCTAAGGAAATCCAAGTTCCGACTCAACAAGGGAGACAAGCAGCTGGACTTCACCTATGAGATGACCAAGCAGGCGTTTGTTGCTGGTGGGTCAAGTGGGGAGCAGCTCCACGTCCCCCATCACATCTCTGATGTCCTTTCAGATATCACCTACTATGTGTATACGGCTCGGAGGACACCCAAGGCAGTGCTGTGCTGCCACGTGAGGTCCCAGTGGGAACCCAATGAGTATCCAGCCAGCATGGAGCGCATGCAGAGCTGGACCCCGGATGAGTGCATCCCAGAGTTTTATACGGATCCCTCCATCTTCCGATCTATCCATCCAGACATGCCTGACCTGGACGTGCCATCTTGGTGTAGCTCCTGTGAGGAGTTCATTGAAGTCCACCGCATGCTGCTTGAGAGCCGGGAAGTTTCTCAGGACCTCCACCACTGGATTGATCTCACTTTTGGGTACAAGCTGCTGGGGAAGGATGCTGTCAAGGAGAAGAATGTCTGCCTCCATCTAGTAGACAACCACACGCATCTGACGACTTATGGGGTTGTGCAACTTTTCGACCAGCCGCATCCCAGGCGCATGGTGGGACCTGCCTACACGCCTGCTGAAGCTCCAGCCATTGTCCGGCCTCTTCTCCAGAACATCAGGGAGACTGTATTTTTGGAGGATATCCAAGGCCAGGTGACCGAGGCGGTTAATGGGCTGGTCCTGGAGGCTACTCCTAGTGAAACCACCTGGTCTGGGGAGAAACCCATTGCTGGTGAGGATGAATTAGAGCAAGGCATGGAAGCCCTGGATTCCATTTCTGCTACTAGTAGAGCTGCTGATCAGCCGTGTGCCACTGTGCCTTCACCACAGCCCTCCACCCTCCCTGCTTATGCCACTGAAGGCAAAACCTCGGGTGTCCGACCTCTCCGTCGGAGCAAGGCAGGTGCTGTGGATCAGGTCGACATGAAGATCACACTTCCTGAAGGCTTCAATCCGCTCCAGGCCCTGGAAGAACTGGAGAAATTGGACAATTTCTTGGTTAAAGGCTTAAGCAGTGAGATGCAGCTAATGGAGCAGCCGTGGGAAGAGCCACCCCTGAGTCTCTCTGACCTTTTCCAGAGGGACATGCAAGCTTTGGGCATTCTGGTAGCTGAGATTATATTTGCACCACGGATTCGTCCTTCGAAGCCTGATGCTTCCCTGTTGGAGCGGTTCCTGATGGTGCGTAACTTGTGTCGCTACCATCCCAAGGAGATCCCAGCCCCGCTCCAGCACGTGCTGCATGTCCTGCTGGAGCTGAGCGTGCCGGTGGAGAAGCTTTTGAAGACCAAGCTGGGCAAGGGCACAGTGCAGTTGTTTGAATACAAACCCATCTCCCAGGGCCTCCCCCCACCCTGTCCCACACAGCTCCTCAGTCCCTACAGCTCGATTGTCCCCTTCCCCACATATTTTCCAGCCCTGCACAAATTCATTTTCACATATCAGGCAAAGAAGATAGAGGATGAAGGTCAGGGCCGGGAACTTGTTTTCCAGCTGTGGCAGCAGCTGGAGGGGATCCTTTCTGAAATCACTCCTGAAGGCTTGGAGATTCTTCTGCCCTTCATATTGTCTCTGATGGCCGAGGAGAATACTGCTGTCTATGCAGCATGGTATCTCTTTGAACCTATAGCTAAATCCCTAGGTCCGAAGAATGCCAATAAATACTTGCTCAAGCCATTGATTGGAGCATATGAGACCCCCTGCTACCGCCACGGCAGGTTCTACCTCTACACGGACTGCTTTGTCGCCCAGCTGATAGTGCGCCTGGGGCTGCAGTCCTTCCTGCTGAACCTGCTGCCACACATCCTGCAGATTCTCGTTGGTGTCGAAAGCTCACGGGAGGAGAGCAAATCCCTCCTCGGCACGGCTGAAGATGATGAAAGTGGAGGGGAAAGCCCGGTGTCATGTGTGTTTGGGGAGGAGATCAAAATGGACGTGGAGCACAGCTCCTCTGCACTCGACCTCCTCGACTACACCTCTGGTGTCAGCTTCCATGACCAAGCCTACCTGCCTGAGAGTGAGGACTTCCAGAGCGGCCTCTATGTTGGGGAGTCCCTGCAGCCTCAGGAGCAGGAATCACTCAGCCTTGGGCGGCTGAGTGACAAGAGCAGTGCCAGCGAGGTGTCCCTGGGAGAGGACAGACCTGCTGACGGGGATTCCCAGAAGGACAAGAGCAGCCTGAAGTCGGTGGACAGCAGCCAGGACTTGAAACAGAGTGAGGACTCGGAGGAGGAGGAAGAGGAGCACGATGAAGAAGAGCATGATGACGCCACGGTTGATGCAGAGCTTACGGTGGCCGTGGATGCTGGTGCCTCCATGGATGTCACCCTGGCTGATGACAGCAGCGAGCCAGAGGATGGAGAGGGAGAGGAGCTGCCGGATCACTCCGATGACAAAGAGCAGACAATACTCCTGGGTAAGACCCTGCTAGCATTGAGCCTTTCTGCCGAGCGTGGCAAACGCCCAGTGAGTGGGAGAAGGGGAGAGCTTGGGAAGAAGTGAGTCCAGATTTGGGGGTGTCTGTGGTCCCAGCTTGGGAACAGCGATGAAAACAGTGTAGAAGGCCAGGTCTGCAGTGAAGCGTGTGGATCTGAGACCCAGGGAGCTGCCTGCGGGGCAGGCAAGGTCTGGGCAGCAGCCGGGTGATAGCTAATCTGCGCCGTGCCGGGCTCTGTCCTTGCGACTGTTTTTGTTTTGCAGACACAGCCTGTAAGATGGTGAGGTGGCTCTCAGCCAAGCTGGGCCCTACCGTCACATCCCGCTTCATCGCCAGGAACCTGCTCCGTCTGCTCACGTCCTGCTACATCGGTAATGTCTGCTCCTCGGATCCCAGGGTCCCTGGGTGGGCTGTGCCCCAAAACAGTCTGCTGGGGTGCCTTGTGGCCTGGGTGTAGCCTGCTGCTTCGGCTCATGATGTTGTCTCTGGGCAGGCCCCACCAGGCAGCAGTTTGTACCAAGCAACGATGAGAACAGTCCTCTGAGTACAGGAAATATCTACCAAAAACGGCCAGTGCTTGGAGATCAGGTGTCCAAGCCAGTGCTGGCCTGTCTTGTGCATGTGGCGTACCTGTACGGAGAGCCCGTCCTCACCTACCAGTACCTGCCCTACATCAGCTACCTGGTCAGTATTGCCTTTTCTCCTCTTCTCACGGGCGTTGGGGCGAGAGCTGTGTCCACGCACAAAAGGAGGTTGCGCAGAACCTCCAGCCTCACCGGGAGCCTCCTGCATAAAAATTTGTGCTCGGTTGAGCTCCATCTTAGGCCAGTGTGGGCTGAGCAGCTCTTGCTGTGTTGGCCGAGAAGGGCTATGCTGATGCAGCCAGAAGAGGCATTTTCACCCCCAGCCATAAGCTCTGGACCGCTCCCAGCGAAGCGTGCGGCTGTGTACGTGGGCTTTGCTCTTTAGCAAGTCTCGGCCGCCGTGGATCTGCATCGCGCTGCTGCAGCCCCTCCTTCACCGTTTCAGCCGGGGGCTTTCCCTATCCAGACCCTTTGCTGGCACGCGCAAAGCCAGAGAAAAAGGTTTTCTTTTGCTTTGCTGGATGAGCGTGCCGAAACAGAGCTGGCATAAGGGTGGGATTGTGATAATGGACAGGCGGAGCAGCTCGGGCTGCTGCGGGATTGCTAGAGCGAGTGTTTTTAGAGGTCTGTGTGGGTAGATAGGGGATGAGCTGGGGAGAGGCTAAAGGAGGTTTTTCAACTGTATAAAAATACTGGCGAGACTTACAAACTTCTCGGCTTGAAATTCATAGCTGAATAGCAAGAAGAAAATGTGTGTAATGCAGCTGGTTGAAAAACAAACCAATTTTTCATAAATGTTTTTGAATGTTCTAAACAGGCTTATTTTTCATATTGCTCCCTTTTTAGTGGTTATAAACACTTTGGTTATGGATTCTTGTTTAAATGGAAAACTTCAATAGCTTTTTGATAATTTCAACGTAGAGGAAAAGAGGCCACAGCTGTTCATTTAAAGAAAACAAAAAGGCATTGTCAATTTTTCCAGTGTTGAAGGGGAGATTTTTCAGGGGAAAAAATCCCATTTTTCAGCAAAATCATTCTCCACCCAGTTGCAATCATAGCTCCAGCTGTTCTGCTTTGCTTTACTTAACTTATTGCTTGGGGGCACTGGGGGGATTAATACCTCCATGAACAGCATTTGGCAACGTGATATTAAAGCGATGAAACTTGCGGGTCACAAATAGGATAAAGTCAATCCTTCTTGCAGGATTTGGCAGAGTGGATATTTTGTGAGAGGAAGAGCCTCTGTGATGAGCTGGAAGATGGCAGGTGTACAAGAAATATAGCGGAAACTGGGAATTGTTTGTGGTTTTTGCTATTGGCTCTCTTGCCTTGGGTGTTTGGTTTGTCTAGGAGTTAGGAAATAGGACAGTCGAGAAAGAAATCTTTCAGTGTTGCTGTTGATGTTGTTAACTCTTTGGCATTGCTGTAACCATCATTGGTACGTTGTCAGCAAAAAAGGATGTGCTCTTCTGCCTCATGAAGTTATGAGCAGCTGGATTTCTAGAAGTCAACAGCAGGTTTGCCCATAATTTGTGCTTGGATATTTCATGTAAGGACTGTTCCTCTGCAGTCTGTTCATCCAGGCTCAGCGCGGCATGGGATGAAGACACTGATTCTTGCTTTAAGTCGCATGTATGAAATAGGTTTCCCCTCTTCCTGTGCTGGCAAACGATGCTCTGCAGTGTCCAGGCTGGTGATGGTCTGGGCCAGTCTGGGGTTGTCTCTCTTCCCTCTGAGTTTCCCAACTGTGGGAGCATCCTGCTGGAAGATGCCCTCCAGAGGATGCGTGTGAGCTTGAGGATGTCCTGCCCCATTCTCTCCAGGCTCATCTCTTGTGCTGACAGATGTCCGTCAGTTTTCAGGCTCATCCCTTGAGTGCAAGACATGAGTTGCCATTGAGACTCAGTGCTCAGGTTCTTCTCCCAGGGGCTGTGACCAGCACTACCGTGCCAGGTTTTGAGGCAGAGCTCGGGTGATCCTGGGATCACCCTTGATGCGTCCTGCTGGGGAGATGGTGGCCCTGGCATTGGAGGACTCCTTTTGCAGGTTGCACCCAGCGGTGGGTCCGGCGGTGGCCGTCTGAACAGTCGGAAGGAGGCAGGGCTCCTGGCTGCTGTGACGCTGACTCAGAAGATAGTGGTCTGTCTCTCGGACACCACACTCATGGACATTCTCCCCAAGATCAGCCAGGAGGTGCTGCTCCCAGTGCTGGGCTTCCTCACTTCGCTGGCAGTCGGGTAAGTGCTGCAGTCTGCCGTGCCTTCAGCCAGGATCGGCACAACTCAAAATTGGGGATTTGGAAATGGTTCTGTGAGAACCTTAATGCTCCTGGGGTTGTGGGGCTGCTCCTGCCCTGATGTGCACCTCCTTGCACTGGTACACAGCATGCATGTAGAGCTTGTGCTGCTCAAGACCTTCTGATAACAGTGACAAGGCAGGAAGCATGAAGCAGAGAAGGGGGAAAAAGCGGTATGTGGAGGGCAAACTGGTAATGGATGTCCTCTTCAGTTTCCCCAGTGGTGCCCAGGCCCGTATTGTCCTGTGCGTTAAGACAATCAGTCTAATTGCCTTGATCTGCCTGCGGATTGGGCAGGAGATGGTGCAGCAGCATTTGAGTGACACAGTGAGAAACTTCTTTGGGGCGTTTTCACTGCTGCAGGAGCTGCAAGACCAGGTCAGTGATGTGGGAGAGGTCCTCCTGCCATCCCCCAGTACCCAGCTGCAGGAATGTGGTGGGCACACCTGCATACACCAGTACCGGTGTCAGCAGCATCCAGCCCAGGCCATGTTCGTGTAATTAATTATGTGGTGAGAGCATCTGATCTTGGGTATCTTCCTGTTTTCTCTTGTCCAGGGGTTGACGGCGGAGTCAGTGAGCAGCTGTGAGGTGCCGGTGATGGAGGTGCCCCTCTCGGATGGGAAGCTTCTGGCCCTGGATCCGGCTGTGCTGATGGAGTTACAGAAGGTGTTTAACCCTGAGATGGCCTACATCACCTACATCCCCTTCTCTTGCTTGCTAGGTATGGCTTGGCCACCATCTCCTGGGATTTGTGAGAGAGCTCCGTGCTCTGTGCATGCGTGCTGGACCTGAACTCAGGAGAAGGCAGAGGGCCTAGGGCTGCTGGGCGAAACACAGCTTCTGCGCTGTGGCTTGGTCTGCTTGCTGGGTCGGGAGCCCCCCAGGCTTCAGGCTGCTTTGGCTGGGAGCAGCATGTGGCTGGCTTGTGGGGACATTGTCTTCACGGCCCTGGGCTGACCCTTGTTCTGTTGGTGGTGGGGGATGATGATAGAGAAATCCCTTCCCTTGAAGCCACATTCTCTCCTTTCAGGTGATGTTATCCGGATGGTTGTGCCCAACCACTTGCTGGTTGAGAAGCTGGCTAGCCTCTACCTGGAGAACGTGAACCCCAAGAGCCTGCAGGTGGTTAGCCTGGAACAAACAGCGAGTGCGGTGGGCTCAGACCAAGATATGCGAGGGACCGAGCCCTTCTCTAGCCACCACGAGGACAGTCACTCTGGTACTTTTGGGAGCGTGCTGGTAGGGAACCGCATCCAGGTCCCTGTGGACACACAGCGCGAGGGCCTTGGCTTACTTCGCCTCAGTGCTGGCACTGATGGCTTTATTCCCAGCTCATCCAGCGAGGAGAATGCCTTGAAGCATGACCTTCCTCGCAGCACCCACATGCTGTGTGGAAACTGGCTGGCCTACTGGCAGTATGAGATTGGGGTGAGCCAACATGACCCTCGCTTCCACTTCCACCAGATCAAGCTGCAGAGTTTCTCAGGGCATTCAGGGGCCATCAAGTGCGTGGCACCGCTCAGCAGCGAGGACTTCTTTCTTAGTGGCAGCAAGGACAAAACTGTCCGCCTTTGGCCCTTATACAACTACGGGGATGGCACCAGTGAGGTGCCACCGCGCTTCACGTACGCTGAGCACAAGAAGTCAGTTTTCTACGTGAGCCAGCTGGAAGCATCTCAGCACGTGGTGAGCTGTGATGGGACTGTACACATCTGGGACCAGTTCACAGGTAAGAAGGGAAAGGGTGAGCATTGGCTGGAGTGAACTGGTCCAGTTCTTAAAGACAAGAGGGGCCATACTGCGTTTTGATGGTTCCTGTTAAAAAACAGTGCAAAACTGGAGATTTGCTGTGTACCTTCTCCATACATCTACTGCTGTAACTTCTCCATCATATTTTCACAGGGAAACTTCTCCGGACTTTTGACGAATTAGACAGCAAAGTCCCCATCACAGCTGTGACCACCATGCCGCCTCCCTATCACAGCATCTCTGTGGCCAGCGCAGACTCTGTGCTGCGTTTCATCGATCACAGGAAGCCAGGACTACAGGTAGGGAGTCTGCTGCTCTGTGAGCCACCCTCCTCCATCCGTGTGCTTAATGATGGGACCATGGCTGGCCTAAAGCCAGCTGCGATGACTCCACAAAAGCCAGCTGGACCCCAAGGTCTCTTGTCCCCTAAATGCCAGATCTCCTGATCTTCGTCCCCCAGTAGCTAGACTCTCTCTCTTGCAGCACGAGTTCCGCCTGGCCAGTGGGGTGAGTGCTGGGCTCATCCGCTGCTTGGCTGTCAGTCCTAATGGGCGCAGCGTTATGGCTGGCTTCTCCTCTGGTTTCATTGTGCTGCTGGACACCAGGACAGGACTCATCATGCGGGGGTGGCCTGCCCATGAGGGAGACATCCTGCAGATCAAGGTGAGAGGTCCAGCTGGGATCAGGGTTGAGGCTTTGTGGGCCTCATTGATACACTGAGGTTGCATGAAGCATCCTTCTGGCACGTGCTGCTTGGCAGGGCTTGTCTGCTCCATCCTCTGGGTGTTCTTCCATCCCTTGCTGTGCTCCTAAAAGGCTGCTCAAGCTCTCCTGTGCCATGGTTAGTGCTGCAGGTGGCTGTTCTTCATCCAACCTGTCCTGAATGGAGATCAGCCCTCCCAGGTGTCAGTCCCTGCTGAGCAGGTCTGCAGCAGGGGCAGGGAGGAGACACATCTCCCATGAAGAAGCACATGTGTTGCTTTCTCTGCAGGGCTCTCAGCCCCGCTGGGAGAGTGTCACTCTAATGAGTAACTCTTGTCCATATTTACCCACCCTCAGGGAGCAGCGTTGGGGCTCCCATGTCCTCGACCCAGATGCAGGTTAAACAAAGTTCAGGGGTCTGAGTTGTTTACCCTCTCACTAGCTCTGCTAATAAGCGGGTCCAGGTTTCTCCTACCCTCAGCAGTGTTTTCTACCACAGGAGAGCCTCCCAATTCCTTTTCCTGAGAAGGAAAATAATTTGGCAGCTGGTTTGATGGAGAGGGAGACTGCATGATAATCTCTTTACCCACTGCAGGAGTAACATGATAAATTAGTTGTGCTGAGTATCAGAATGTTGTTGAGAAGAGACACATCCCATCTCTTGGAGGATAGCGCTAGAGGAGGTGGCCAGCTCCCAGTGTCCACCTGGATGCCTTGTTAATACTGCTCAGTACCATCAGTTGCTTGGAAATGGCTGGGACTGTCCCAAGGGATTGCACTGAGACTCTTGGATTATTGGCAGCTACCTGATAATCTCATTTGCAGGATGAGATTGGGAGTTTTTACTGCAGCAGTGTTGGTTCATTGGCCTTTCCTCTCCTGCAGGCTGCAGAGGGCAATGTGCTAATCAGCTCCTCTTCGGATCATTCCCTGACTGTCTGGAAGGAACTGGAGCAGAAACCTTTGCACCACTACAAATCTGCATCTGAACCCATCCACACATTTGACCTCTACGGCAACGAAGTGGTCACTGGCACTGTGGCCAACAAGATTGGCGTCTACTCCATGCTGGAGTCCTCAGCCCTGCCCACCAGCACGACCAAGCTGAGCTCCGAGAATTTCCGGGGTACACTGACCAGCCTGGCAGTGCTGCCCACAAAATGTCATCTCCTGCTGGGCTCGGACAATGGCGTCATACGCCTCCTGGCGTAGTGACCCCCGTCCCAGGAGCTTGTGGCTGTCCCACAGCACTGGTGGTAGAGCTGCAAGCCTGCAGCATTGCTTACAGAAGAGGCCGAGTTAGATGTTTCTGAACAGAGGATGGAGGGGGGAGGTGTACTTTTTAGTGAGCACTCGGTAGAGTATCTCTAACCTCTTTCTGTATCTTTAAAAAGAAAAAAAGCCATAACTGAGAAACCTCCACTGCTGCTGGGAGAAATACTGGGCATTGTAGGGCACTGTCACCCCTGCAGAGAGGCCTGGAGCTTTCCGTACCGTGTGTGCCTGATCCCCAGGGGACTGTGAGCTGCCCTCCAGAGTAATAGGGACCACAGGTATCCTTCTTCCTTCAGTTAGGGGGTAAGAGGTGCCCCTTGACAACGAAACAACAGTGTAGCTACTGTCATCTGCACTTACCCTTCACTTCCACTCCTGAACCACTGAACAGTCTTACTAGGATAGCAAAAGCTGGGCTTGGGAACTGCTGCCTTTGGAGCTGCATGGTGCCGGGCATTGCCTCCTCCTGTGGTCTATGTTCAAGACCCAGAGGATATACTCTATTATAACCTTTAGGTTCTGCCGGCTGAGTTTGAGCCTGTACAGGAGGAGGAGAAGTTAACTAGAGCACTTCTGCTGCCTTACTGGCTCCAGGGCAAAGACTGGAATGGAAGTCAGCCAAGGAACAAACCCATCTGCTCCGCTGGTTCGTTTAGGAATGGGCTGCGGCAGAGGGACAGTTTGAGATGGGAACGTGACCCTCTAGGGAGGCCAGAACTAGATGCTTCCATGAGGATTTTGGCTTCTGGAGCAGTAGGGTAGGGATGGACTGTTGTTGGTTCCTGCCCCAGCAGCACTGCGTCCCATGTTTATCTAAGGGGTGAGGAATGCCCCGTGTGCCAGGGAGAAGAAAATCCTCCTAATCCTCTATACTCGCCTTTGTGCTGGTCAGACTCCTGGGGAAGACAGGACAGCAGAAAGGTGCTCAGTTTTGTCCCCTCCTGCCCTTTTAGGGTGAGAGCCAGGGGGCATGATCCAGCATGGTCTCCTGACCTTCCTTTGGGACAGCACCGTCTGTTCCCACCCCAAAGACGAGGAGAGTGCTCTTTGACCCAGCAGTAGGAGCAGTTGCCTCACTTCTGTTGCAGCCCTTTTCCCATCCATCCTTCAGCCTAGTCAGAGCCAGTACCAGGGGAGCGGGAAGCTCTTATCTTGGGCAGAGGAGGAGCCTGCTGTGAGTTGTCCTGGGAGGGGAAAGGGCTTTCACCCAGGTGCTGGTTCATCTGAGCCACCTACAGCTGGGAAGGCTGTCCTCTGCTTCTGGGGCAAGTGGGGAGGTGAGCAGTTGGCCCTTGCTATCCTTCCCTACCCAAGGGGAGCTCTCAGTCCCGTGTTGCCTATTAACCATTTGCAATAGATGTAAATATTTACTTCTAATAAACTCTTTGAAAGAGATGCAGAGACGGGTGTGTGGGGAAGCTCTGTGCTGGAGGGGCCCCGGTGCGGTGTCGTACAGGGCTGGGTGTGCTGGCTGCAGCTCTCCTGCTCTGGTGGCCAAAGCTAAAGCTCTGCGTTCGGACCCCTCTTGTGTTCCTGGGTGAGCTGGAGGAGGAATGCTGTGATGATGCCCTGGATGTAAGGTAGGAGTCTGCTGCAGAGGGACTTGGATCTTCTTTCCAAGGGGAAGTAGCTCCCCATCTTGCAGTGGCGTGTCCCAAAGTAGTTCCTGGATGCAGAGTTCAGGGCTATCTCCTTTCTGCTCCTTCCCAGTGTCTGGGGTGAGTTTGGGAACCAAGAGCTGCTGCAAGGAATGGACGGTTGCAAGCACTGCAATCCCATTAGTGTTCCCCACTGCTCCATAGTGTTACACTGAGGACACGGAGAGAGCCGGGAAGGATCACCATTGCTTCTGCATAAGGCACAAAACCGCACAGGACAGGACTGCTGGAGTTCTGCCCATCCCCAAGACTCTTCCTCCATGCCGCAGTGATGTGTGCGTGCAGTGGAGCCCAGCACCGGGGCCAACTCCCCCGGCAGGGCTCCGGTGCGTGCTGTGCCCCGGGGGAGGTACCAGCTGCTCTTGGCTCAGCCCAGCCTAAGCTCTGGTACGTGGCCACGGGGCCTTGGGCACCAGCCATCTGTTAAAACCGGTGCCTCACGCTTGCTGCAGCAGAAGCAGCTGGGATACAGGGAGTAGATATCTGGGGTTTTCCGCAAAGAAAATTCCAAAAACAGAGTGAGCCCGACGGCAATAAATACCAAGCCCTACATTTTCACTAAAGGTTATGAATAAAAGAGTGCGTTCCCAGCACAGGGAGTTTGTGGAAAGCAGAGCCACTACTAGGGACAACTGACTTTGCATGCTGATGGGAGTTTTGGAGCTCGTAAACTCAGTGTTAACATTGTCTTGAGGGTACAGCAGCCCAAAGTGTCTCCTCATCTCCAAATGCACCACAAATTCACTCTTATCCCCCAAACGAATGTTTAACCGGATGCTGTGGGTCAATATTTGCCTGCCAAATTCTCAAACAGGGGGTGGTGCCGAAGGTCGCTGCTGGTGGGTAGGAGCAGGGGCTGGACAAGAGACGGTGTTTGCCGCACGCAGAGCTATCGGCTAGGCTAAAGCAGGTGCTGGCTCCAACGTGGACATGAACAACCTCAGGTAAGGGGCAAATAAACGAGGATTTGACAGTAAATGGGGGCTCCTGCAATAAGCAATAGTGTCTCTCTGGGAAAGGGTGGTGAATTTGGCAGAGGGTTAAAGGATAGCAGGCATCAACAGGGAGGAAAGGGGTATTCAGATTCGGGGTGAGGGAGGAGGCAGAGTGAAACAGCCTTAAGTTTTGCTTCTTCCACTTGGTAACTGGGTTCACAGCCCAGCATTTTCGGGTGAGAGCAAGGACCACTTGGAGACTGGAAAACAGCCCCAGGAATTAAAGTGTATGGCAGCTGTGCCGAGGGCTGGGCTTTGGCATGGAGGCTTTATGTTAAGGAGAAGATACGTTATTTCTGTTTGAAAGGGAAAAGTGGCTGGGTGAAGCGGTGGCCAGGGAATGGGTGGGGCTTTATCCATGGCCTTGGAAGCCTTGCATCCACTGTCCCATACAGGAACTGGAGTGCGGGGGTGGGAGAGGCTGGGTTTGCCAGCAAAGGGGGAAGGCGAGTGCTGGGAAGGGGAGGACACTCTATTCTAGGACACACTGCTGAGAAACTGCTCTGGTATTGCATTTTCTACCTGCAAAGTCCCTCCCAGGCAACACTTGCTGAGTGCCTGCAGCCCCTCTGAGGCAGGTCAGTGTCCCTTCTCCCAAGAGCTGGGGGCACAGCTGAGGATGCTGTGCCCATACCTTGGTGGTTTGCACAGGAGAGGAACAGAGGGTCTTGTCTTCTTCCAGAGGCACAGTCTGTGCAGGACTGATTAGGGAAATACCATTTGCAATCCAGAGAAATGAGGGCGATGGGGTCAGAAACGCAGGATCCAAGCAGGAGAGCATCATGTAGTAGCCTGGCTGTGGTTACAGCTCTGCTCCGGCGTGGGTTCCTGTTCCTCTCTGATTTCGCTGCCTTGGCGTTGGACCCAGAAGTCCTGTGTTGTTTCTTTGCAGCATTGTTCATCTCCCTATTGCTTTCTGCAAGCTTGTGCGCCAACCTGTTTGGCCAGGTTGATAATTTTCTCCCTGTAGACCTGAATAGGCTCAGCTTGCTGCTGCCAGGCAGCTGGAAATAACTTCTCTCTCGGCTGGTCCTTCTGTTCCAGAAATATGGTGTTCCTCTGGGGTCTGTGGCTGCTCTGCCTATCTGCTCTGCACAGTCGCTTAAGGGTAAGTCGCTTGACTCCAGCGATGGTGGGGGCCTCTGCAGCGTCAGCACAGCCCTCTCCCCAGCCAGCAAAGGGCAAGGAGAGCGAGGTGGCTCTCCTGCACCAGACCATGGGGCAAATACCCCCGCATGCTTCTGCGTGAAGAGCCCTGGAAGGCAAAGCGGTGGAGGACACGGCTTCTCTGCTATGGGGTTAGCCGGGGCCCCAGTGCAGCAAGGTTTCTAATCTTGTCCCCAGCTAATATAGCTGTGGATATTCTCATTATTTAAGTGGATTTCTGTAGAAAATCTTTGGAAACTTGGCTTCAGCTGCATTTAATGACCATGACCTTCAGGGGTTAACATAAGGTTGTTTANTCACCCAAGGGTAAGTCGCCTCGCTCCAGCGATGGCGGGGCCTCCGCGGCGGGAGCGCAGCCCTCTCCCCGCCAGCAAAGGGCACGGGGAGCGAGGGGCTTCTCCAGCACCGGGCAAATGCCGGCGGGGGGGGGGGCGGGGGGGGGGCGGG
>VYXH01006646.1:16325-49014 GCA_013397275.1 Burhinus bistriatus
ATTTCGGTAGAAAACCTTTGGAAACTTGGCCTCAACTGTATTTAGTGACCGTGACCTTCAGGGGTTAACAGGAGGTTGTTTAATAACAGCTTTTTTTCCTCCTGTTTTACATCTGGATCCTCATCAGATCTGAGATTGCAAAACCGCACTGCTCACTCTCTAGAGGATACATTATTTTCTACCCTTCTGACCTAGTCCCTTTCTAAACAAGTCCAGCATTTGCATTCTCTCCCAGCGCCTGCTCACTTCCACCTCCCCACGGTGGACCCCACCACCTCCGAGTCTGCATCCTAAAGCCCTGCCTGTGCCGTAGCCACGCAGGGACTGCTGCAGCCAGGCTGGTGCCAGTCTCTGATCTGGCCCCATGGGAACGTGTTAGGAGTGGGGGCAGAGAAGACCGACTCTGGAAATTCAGAGGAAATTATGTGGGACCTGACTTTGTTTCTTTGTTGTTTTCGTTTTTTTTCCCCCTACAGTTTTTTTCAGCACATGCCATTGAGCAAAAGCGTCTCTTCTTAGACAAAGATGGGGAGCTGAAGGTAAGCAATGTCTGGTTCCACCCAAGGGGACTGCAGTTATGCTGTGGTATTTGCAACGGTTTTCCAGTTTGTCCTGAGACAGGATGAGATCAGGCAGTGCAGTCTAGCAGCGCCAGCGCAATGAGAAAGTCCATCTTTGTGCAGGCTGCCCTCCCTGCCTCACCCACCGCTGCTGCCAGTGCTGTGCTCCTTCATGTTGGAAGCTCCAACCAAAATAACTGGGCAGTGTATGGAGTAAACATGGCAGTAAACATGTACAGCGACTGGCAGGTGGATTATTTAATTTCTGATTGATAAGGGAAGATGAGGAAAACAACTAGCTATGAGGGTGACAGGCAGAAAGACCTGTAGTTGATGCTACCCATCGAGCTTGGCTCTGACAGTGCAGCGCTCCTGCAGTAGAGGAATGTCATCCATATGCGGGTGGGAACAGAGAGATCTGAGGAAAAAAGCATGTGTTTAAGACCATGCAAATGTGAGGACAGTAGTGGCAGTGCTATAGGCTAAAGCTTAGCAAACTGGAAAATGAGGAAATTTAGAGAGAAGAGGGATGGAATAGAACAGACAAGTCAAGAAGAGACAGATGCCTGGAGGAGGATTTGAGCCAAAATGGATCAAGGCTGTGACAGCAGTAGAGGGTGCTGACCGATGCACGAGGCAGATCGGCAGTGCTAAAATATGTGAGAGGAGGAGGTGAAATCAAGGTTGAGGATGATGGATCTATAAACGGTGAAGGCACAGGTGGTGGTTCTTGCCCTCAAAGCATGTCTGTTGGGCTCATTTGCCTGGGGCAGGCCCTAAGAGCAAGTGGAGGAGGAACCACTGCAAGAACCTCGCTTGTTCCATTTTCCCAGGATACAAGACCTTCTGTTTTTCAGACTCCTCGAGGTGCTTTTAACCTCAACATTAAAACCCAATCTGAAGTGAATATACCACCAGAGTAGAGGAGCTGGAGAGTTTTCTCAACCCATTTAGGTGTGCAGTAAAACCCATGAGGGAAGGTAGCGCCGTGCTCCTGCTTTCCCAGTACTATCCTTCTTGTTTCTCCCCAGGACGTGAAAAGTGCTGGAGTTGTACAGTCTGCTCTGCTGGAAGCTGCTGCAACCCTGCCGAACACAGAGCTGGTAGACTTTACCTATGACAGCTTCCAGGACATTTATGGACCCACGTTACCTTTCACCACCACCCCGCCAGGCATGAGGAATGACTGGAACTCAGAAGATGAAGTCACAGCTGGAGCTGTGGGCTGCCATGAACAGCAACCATCTGGGGAAATTCCCTCTTCTGAAGAGGAAGGAGAGGCTGAAGATAAAAACTGTGACATGACTTGGAAGAAGAGCCCCAGGCTAGCAGATGGCTTGATGAGATTCAGCATCGATCTCCTGAGAGAGGTCCAGCTGGAGTCCAACGGAACCAATGTGATCCTGTCACCCCTCAGCATCGCCCTCGCCTTGTCTCACCTGGCACTGGGTAACTTCTTACTTACAAAAACACAGGTTCCTGCCCTTCCCTGTACCCCCTCCTGGAGGCATGAGGAACCAATGTGCAAAATGCAAAGATTAAATAGAGCACCTTCCAGTTAATCTTACTTCTGCAGCTTTAATTAGGTACGATTACAATTGAAGCTGCCCTTCGTGGCCCTGCTGAGGCTCCTACTCTCAGGTTTCTCCAGCCTCTTTTGTAAGGCACAGTATGTCTCTAACACGAGGCAGCTAGAGTAATGTCCCTGTTTTCCACTACATGGGCACAACCTAACACGAATTTGACTTTCCTTTTCAGGAGCAGCAAATCAGACAGAGAAACATTTGCTGGAGACAATGCACCTGGAGTCAGTGCCCTGTCTCCACCACATGTTGGGCACCCTTCACAGAAGGCTCACAGAATCCACCCTCAGCCTTGCGTCACGTCTGTACCTGCAGAAAGGTGAGAGCTGGCATGGGGGCGTGGGTGGGGGGTGTGTCTGTACTGGTGTAGGATAAAACTCTTGGTGCCAGACAGTAATGGAAGCACGCTGCCATACTGGGAGACACCTCTGTTTCCCTAAGCACCCCTCCTGGGGAGTGGCATGCCACTGGCTGAGCCACTGAGCAAATTTTTTTCAATGTCTGATGACTTCATATAGAATTTTTCCCTTCTGCCAGGATTTGAGGTGAAAGAGAAGTTCCTGGAGGATTCAGAGAAATTCTACGGAGCAAAGCCTGTGACCCTTTCTGGGATGAGTGAGGATGACCTCGTAGCCATAAACAAGTGGGTAAAGGAAGCAACTAACGGGCAAATACCCACCTTCCTACAGCAGCTCCCTGAAAACACAGTGATGCTCTTGCTCAGTGCAATCCATTTCCACGGTAAGCTCCACAGTCCTTACTTTTCAAGCCTGATCATCCAGAGGAATAGTTTGAAATCTACTAGTTTTCCACCAGCACTGTAGCTGAATGGCGTCTCCTATCTCCTTTCCTTGCTTCCTGCTAGCCAATCTGCTTGTTCTTTTCTTGTGCATCTGCCATTCCTCTTGCTTAGATTTCTTTACAGTAATGATTCCCAACTGCTTCACATGTGCTAAAAATGTTACTTGGCAGCAGAGCCAGAGTGCAGCAGGTAGAACCTGCAGTATTTTTGCCTTGTGGTTCAGGATTCCAGACAGTGGCACATCACTTCTCATCTTAACCAGGTCACATGCAACTCCCTACACACCAACCACAGAGCTCAGAGGCAGCTTCTGTGGATCTCTTGTTGACTACAGCACAGTGGACAGGCACATCTTCCTCTTTTTTTCATTCCCTGAGGGTTGTGCATGGAAACACAGACCAAACGCTTACTTCTGGGGTAAATCTGCAAATGCTTTAGCTTGGTTTTGGAGCACTGTTTCACCCTACACAGCACAAAGGCTCTTCATTTTCCAAAGCGCAAACATCCATACTTTATCTTCATAGCCTTCAGTAATCTCCCACACTGAGGCATGAGGATTAATCCTCGTTCTTTTTGTTATTCCGTAGTCCCTCTCTGGAAGATAAGAGCTTCGTGCTGTTAGGGCTCTTCCAGCCTTGTACTGACTTCTCTTTGCTGTATTTCTACTTGCCTGGTCACTATCTGCCTTGTTGTAGAACTCACGATAGGAGGAGTGTCAGCTAGGCAGTTCCTGTTTTCCTACCCAAATTTAACTTTGTTGAATTCTAAACTTTTATTTTGATAGGGTTTTGGAGGAATAAGTTTGATGTTAGCTTCACTGGACCAGATGTCTTCCACCTTGACAATGAGTTCGTGGTCCCAGTCGAGATGATGAAAGCCCAGAAGTACTCCCTGAGCTGGTTTACACTGGAGTCCCAGGACATTCAGGTAGGAGCACGACAAGTTTTGATTGGAATTTGCTCTTGCTCTTGTATTTCAGTGACTGCAACTATTCTCTCCAAAAAACAAATGTCTTTTAACAGGCATAGCACACAAAAATTTAATAAACACCTTTGTCCTTGCTTCTAGCAAGAATGTCGAATCTTCACTCTCAAACTCTAGGAAAAACCCCAAATAGACATTCCCATGAAGTGGGAATTAATGGGAGATTTAAAGCCTTGAGTTAAAGATAAATGAGGAAACACGGAAAGGAGTTCCCTCAGGCAATGTACTGTTGGAGCCCTTCAGAATAGAGCTACTGCCAGAGCAGGTACAATGTTTGTTCACGTGGGCTTCCACCCGACCATGTGTTCAAGCTTTACCAGCCTAAATACTAAAATCTGATGCTGTTATTCCAACAAACTTTCTCCCCAGAAGAAATCAGATACCTCCTTCCCACCAGGCAATTTTTGTCTGATAGCTAGACTGGTTCTGTAGACCAATTAGAAAAAGACTAAATTAAAAGCGTCACTTTCTCTTCCATAAATTCTGGTTGATTTTACTTCTAGGTGGCCAAGTTTCCCTTTAAGAGTAACATGAGTTTTGTGGTCATCGTACCAAACCAGTATACTTGGAATACCTCTCATGTGCTGGAGAACTTCCCTTATAAACAACTATGCAAGCTTTTCCCCAAAGAGGTACCCACCACAGTGAAGATCCCCAGAATAAAACTAGACTACCAGCTGGAACTCAACAAGGTTCTCAGCCAAATGGGTAAGGCCTCTAACAGGAGTTGCACAGAATAAGTGAAGCTGATCGATCTATATGGCATCTGTTCACTAACACTAAAAACTGCCATCCTTGTTTCTAAAGCTGTGCCTCACAGCTTGCTCCAGATAACATCCAAACTCTTTCAACTCTTATTCCTCTCCTCCTCCTTCCTCTTTGCTTGCCTAGCACCAAATGTTTTGCTCCAACAAGATGACACGATAGAGAAGGCAGCATTCACAGTTCCTCACAATCTTTACGAGTTCCTCCTATTCCCCTATTTGTAGCCAAGACCAACTTTCTCCTGTGCGTCAACCTTTATCTCTTACTTTGTCATTTAACATAGTGTCCAGGACATAGAAATTGCCAACAGAGAGAATGCAGATCACAAAACCTGGAACTGAGAGCTTACTGAAATAAACCACCATGCACTGCATTTCCAGATGAGAATAAATTAAGAGTTCACTTTGTTTTGCAGAATTGTTTAAAAAAAACCCCAACAAAACTCTGTAAAAGTGTTTCCAGCCTAGCAAGAAAGAGCCTTCAGACTTGCTGCTGCTTTTTAAGGAAGGCAGATAGGAAGTTTGTACATTACTATTCCAAATGAGGTGGACAAAGCATGTGAAAACTGTTCTGGTTTTGCTGCCCTCAGATCTTCATACAGACAGGGACTGGGGAACCTGGCTGGACTGCAGCGTTTGTTTCTGCTGCCTCCAGTCCTCCATGGTGGACAACACATGTAGCAACAGATTAGGGAATTCCTTTCTTTGGATAGCTTTGAGAAAAATCAGAGCTGGTGGCACCACCTGGGAAAGGTTAACTTAGTCTCATTTCTCTGTAGGCCTCCAGGAGCTGTTCACAAGCCCAGACCTCCGGATGATCACAGATGAGCCTCTCTTCGTATCCAGTATACAGCATCAGTCTACCTTGGAGCTTAAAGAAGATGGGGTGGAAGCATCTGCTGCTACCAGTGTCGCGATTTCACGCTCAGTCTCTGCCTTCAGCCTTGACCGGCCCTTTGTCTTCATTATGTTTGAAGATGAAACAGGCATCCCGCTCTTTATAGGCAGTGTCCAGAACCCTAACCCCAATGCTGCTCCCCAGATAAAAGAGCCACGGGACTCACGTGAAGCAAAAGATGTCAATGAGCACCCCGTGCCCAAATAAGAGAGGAGCAGAGCTTAAGCATTCTGGGACTGTTACCTGACCCTTTCGACCAGCTAAGAGAGGTGGCCTGTCCTTGGAGACCTCCCTCTGAAGCCACAGGAGGCAATCCCTTGCTGTTTTCCTTTACAGATCCCTAGAGACCAGTCCTGGGATAGCCCATTCCAGCCTTGACGAGCCTCTCCAGGCTGGGGTTCCCCTCTGTTGAACCTGAAAAGCTTCCTCTGCCTGGATTTCCCTTCCAGGGCTCTCAGTCCTGAAAGGGAGACTTCCTTGTCCCCAGACTCTTACTAGAATCTTTATTAAGCTCTTATTAGAGTCCCCTGTAGCCTGGAATCATCATTAGCATCTGGCAGCTTGGACAACAGCCAGAGATATTAATATGGCTCTTCCTTCCGCAGTTCCTGTGAACATGTCTCCCTCAAAGTGTTCCCCTGAAAACCATCTGTACCCACCTAGAAAATGACCTCTAGATCAACTGGACTAGTAACCAGTTGTCTTCTCTAGGATGCGTCATAGCCATTTCCAGGCACAGGCTCTTTTCAAAGATTCCTTTTTCTCACTTCTTGGCTATTGGGATCTGATGTGGGAGAGTCAGCAGTGGGAAACCCCTTTGGATCTTATCTCCAGCCCTTTTCCTGGGAAACTCTAGGTTCTTGGGTAATGCTAGATTTTTCGAGACATATTTTATAAAGTGTTTTTTAGTAATTTTTATGTTGGCAGAATAATAAAGAGTAAAGCAGAATATATTTGCTTAAGGTGTTGCATTGAAAGACCCAACAGAGAAAGGAAAAGGCATGCAACTTGAATAATTGCAAAGATCGGGAGGAAAAAAGTGCACGGGACAGGTGGAAAGACAGGAGGGACTCTTGCAAAGGATCTGCGTTTTGCTACACCTTATCACAGAGGACAAACAGGGGCTGTGAGGTGAAATGGCTAATCTGTAAAGACTGTCCGAGGACCGAGTCCAGTAAGCTTTGGGCACCTCACCTGCAAAGCGTGCAGGGAACATTCATTGGGTCAGAGCTGGCTTTGTCAAATGGGCAGAATTCCTTGAATTAGGGCATGAGCTCAGTGGCATAGGGACAGGAGCGTATTTTGCCTGTAAGCAGCAATACAGTGATAGGCAGGGATGTGTCAGTCCTTAACCTTGCTCTTGGGCACAACCTGACCACTGCTGGCATCTGCTAGGAGATTCAAAGGTGCTGATCTGGCATCTGCTATCTGCAATTTGTTCTTCTACTGGGATACTCCTGGCTCCACAGCACAATGCTATGGATGGTTGGGACAGCTTCCAGGGAAAGATTTTGACGCCTGCAGCTGAATGTCATTGGTTTTGCCCTGCTTGGGAAAAAGGCAATGTCCTGTTACAGCATCACTTTTGCCTGAGATAGGCCCAGCTCCCTGGATCCTTGTTCTGATATAGCAGTGCATGTTTGAAATAAGCTACCGTTAAAGATTCTCGGGAACGCCTCCACCCAACCAAGCCATCCTACCACTTAAAAATATTAGTCTAACTCACCATAGCCTGCCATGCTGCAGCTATTTCTGTACAAAACAACTGCTGTCCGTAGTAGATTCTGCTGCCCATCTCCCTCAGCTTCTGGTTAAAAAGGATTGTGCTCTATTTTTGTGAAATAGCAGTTACAGAGCACAAGGGCCATCCTTCTGGCAGTGTTTTCCTCACTCAGGAAGTCTGCCTTCCCTCAAAGGAAGGAGCAGAATGCTTCTGGGAGCCTCCGTCCCTGAATAGTCTGCACCATCTGCTGGAATAAGAGAAGGACTGACTCACTAACCATGAATTTCGGGGACACAGGAGACTTTGGGGAATAAAAAGTCCTGGCTCAAACCTGCAATTACATATTTCTTGCAGTCTAAAAGCAGAAGACTGGCTAAAGATAATGTCTACCCCTCTAACCAATGCAATGACACGTACCCTTCAAAAAGAGGGTGTAATCACAGGGCCTTGTAATTTTAACAAGTAAACCCACAAGAATTCAGCCCTACTATGAGGGCATAGCTCTAGCCCACAGGGAACATTTTAGCTTATTTATTTATACAGATTCATTCCTAACATTCAGAAATACCATCCCATGCCTTAGGTAAGTCTTGCTTTTGGCTATTGCAACCTCAGCGCTAACCTCCCTGAATTCCACCCTGTTGCACTGCAACCTGTGCAAAATTTGAAATGCAAGTCTTCCTCTGCATGCCTCTGCCGTCCAGCTCCTTCTCTTCTATAAAGTTTTTTCCCCTTATTCTCAGTTTACTGAACAGCTTGGTTCTTATTTCCTGTTTTCTGTCTTTCTGCCATCTCTCCTCCTCCAAGCTATTCTTGTCAAACTATTAATTTCATCTTATTTGAGAGTACAGCAGCCCTCCGTGACTGCGCTTTCCTCAACAAATTATCAGTTACACCAACCTCAAGACTCTTTTTCACTCCACTGACTCTCCAGAAGAGGCAGTTCATAAAATGCAAAGTAATATTCATGTCTCTGCTCAGGAATTTCCACTTCGCATTGCTAAGCTTTCATTTTGACTGAGCTCTATTCTGAAAAGACATGACTAGCACAGGGCATCTGCTCTATAGCTCATCTGCACAACTGGCTGAGAATATCAGATAAGTTTCGATATCTTTAGTGTATTTTTTCCTTATGAGAGCAAATCCATATGACGACGATCAGTACTTCCACAGCAGAGGTGACCACTGTTCAGACAGCATATTGCCTACTATCTTGATCCCAAACCACAACAACAGTGAAATGTTTGTATTGATTTAACAAAACTGATTTAAGCCTTGCCTGTAGTCAGAATAATGCACCGTTTCAGGGATACCCTTCACCTACAGGAATAAAGCTTGCTTTGGTCTATAATAACATTCTATACAACTGCCACTCTGATTCAAATGGTTTAAAACCAAACCTGTATTTAAACAGATGGGCTTTCATTTGAAGACACAGATGAGATGTAAAAAATTCTCTAGTGGTCCTTCCATAAAGGGCATTTTAATACCACAAAGAAGGTATCAAAAAGATGATAAACGCCAGAAGGTTCTCCACAGCCAACACCCCCATTCTTGGGCCGACAATGGAAGACTAACAAGCACAAACATCTCTCTGCAGATGATTTGTCACAGAGCAAGCCGAGAAGCAGTTGAAAGCACAGCTGTTACTCTTCTTGTTAGAAAGGGTCACCTTTGAAGCACTGACTAGTCACAGAGCAGACTACCCGATTCCTTTTCCAGCTTGCAAAACCAGCAGCTACTGCTTCTCTAAACCCATCCTTTCCTCTTTGCTGAGGGACTGTATGAGCTCAGTGCCAGCATGGACGAGGAACTCCTCGTTACCTGTTAGTGGTGAGGCTGGCGGCCCAAAAAGGAGATGTGCCAGTGCAAGCCTAGACTGGGGGCACTGGTGTTACTACAATTTACTTTCAACGTTTCCAAGTAGACAAACAGCTGCCCTGGATCAGGCTACCGACATGTCCAGTTAGCACAGTATCCTGGCTCTCCCAACAGCCAGTAACAAATGACTGTGAGGAAAAAAAGCCAAGAATGACAAGGGACAAGGAAAACCAACTGTCCTCTTGTTGCATCGCCCAGCTGCTGTGTCTGACATTACATCCAACCGTTGTTAGCCTTCAATGAACCCATCTTCTACTAATTTGGTTTGGGTTGGTTTTCCCGCCCCCCAAATCTATTTATCTTTCATCTTCTGCAATATCTAGTTACAATGAGTTTTATAATTTAATACTTACGAAAAATAGACTCTCTTGATTTAAATGTGCACTGATGGGTGCTCCCCTAGAGTCTTCTATGGCAAAAAATCATGAATGAAACCCCTCTGCCCCTTTCCCTTCTCCAGATCATTTATCATTCTGTAAGCTCCTACAACATTCTGTTAATTCATCTTTTTTACCAAGAGTCCTTGGCTTTTTACTCTCTTTCTTTTCAGCCAAAAACTTTAAGCCAGTTATGTTAATAACTTCTTGTTAACTAGTAACTATCACCAGATAGAACCACTTCTGAACATCTTACACTTAACTGCTTTAAACAGCTTCCACTTTACAAGTCTCTCCATTAAATCTTGGACATAAATCCATAAATCCATTAAACACTGCTGCATTAACCATACCTCTGAGACAGAAGAAATTCCCTCATGGTGACATAGGGCAAAACTGCGGGGACAAAAGACTTGCTCAAACAGGGCAAGGGAACATTTTTCTCTCCTAGCTGTGCTTTACCCGCTGAACTGCCCCGATGGCAGGGAGCACGTTTGGTTTGGAAGGCAGGGTTAAAAAATTAGCGCAATTCAGCGGGAGGGTTGGCAGCAGCGGAGAAATGGGAGCAGAGCACTTTAAGAGAGCCCTGGGAAGCTGTAACCTGAAGCCTGCCGAAGGCTGGGCTGGGGGAAGCAGCAAAAAGCAGATGTGGCCGCACCAAACCCGCACTGTCCCCGACCGGCAGCCGCTGGGAGCCTGCGACGACAGCGGCCGAGAGGAGCCCGAGGTAAGGGACAACTCAGCCTTGGTCACTGCCAGCGGCGAGGGGAGCGGAGGGCAGGGGCTGAGGCTGGGGAGCTCTCAGAGGACCTGGGAAACGGGAAGAACGGTTCTTCTGCAGGTGGTAAAGGGTGGGATACCCACCAAATGAGGGATGTCACCAAGGGATGGGAGCCACCGGCATCCTAGGGCATCTCTTTGCATCCGGGGCTGAACTGTGCTTGGGAACTGGGGTGGTTTTCTGCCCTTCTAGCATCTGTGTTGCAGCTGGGAACATGCTTTTTCTATGCGACGGTAACGATTTTGGTGATAGTCAAATCTTCTAGAGGTAGTGGTTGCAAGATGCTTCAGAAGGAGTTAGTGTTGGGGGGCAGAGCAATCACAGCGAACAGTCTGAACTCCTGCGTGATGTTTCATAGCACCCCTAAAATCAGAAGCGTTTATAATCGATGTGAGACTTGTACCGCTATAGAAGGAAAGCAAAATATTTCCTTTGCACCTGCAGGCCTTCACAAATAGAGAACTCCCAGGCACAAGTTCCTTCTCAGCTCATTTCTTAAAGTCTTCTTCCTGTACCTTCCAGACTGTAACATCACATGCTGCGTGCTGTTGCTCCTTCTCTTCTCTTTAAAGGCAGCTACAGATTTTAATATCATGCCTGAAACCATCCCACCTCTGCTCCAACTAAATTCTTTTCTCTGCATTTTTGGCTGTGGGCTAAGAGACATGCAAATAGAATCCAGATGTTCAGGCCAATTTAAACGCAAAAGGCTTTGTCTTTCTAAAATGGAAACTGCTTTTTGGCAAAGTTTGAGAAATATGAAGCTGGTGACAGTACTGGCAAAAACAATACAAATCTGCAAAACCAATCTCCGCTCTCATGCTCCCAGGAGCTCAGTGTAGTTGGATCAGAGATTGTGTTGAGATTGTTGGTTTTTTTCTTTAGGGAAAAGGTTATGCTCCATGGAAAACCTTCATCTCTAAACTAGACTGGGCCAAACCTCTTCTGCTCAGCATGCAAGAGTACTGCTTGGTGCAGGCATCCTCACAAAGCCCTCGATAAGACCTGTTGAACTTAGACTCATGCAGGGCTTGTCATCTCTCTTTCAGCATGGTGCCTGTTCATTGTAAAACTCTGCAATGATATGAGCAATCCCAAATTCATATCCACTATCATAGCACCAAACGCATTGGTTTGTTCCAGTATGGCAAATCGTCTTGATACACATCTTCTGCACCAGCATACCTCATCTCCTCGGCAGCTAGGATAGCAGCAGGTCACAGGATGCAAGTGCACAGGGAAAAGAGGGTACCATTTCTGTGTTACTGTCTAAACATAGATGAAAACTTAAAACCTCCACTGTGACACCTTTTTCTGCAAGGCAGAACTACCTCCAGAAGAAAAGGGGTTTGGCAGGAAAGCGAAACAGTGAACTGCCTTTCACTGAAGTAAAACCTCTGCCTGAACAGACCAGGTCCTGAACTGAGGCTGTTGTAGCCACGTGGCTTTAAGTTGTATTTCTACCAACAGGCATGTTTTCTTATAGCTGAAGTTAATCTGAAACACATGTTCTTTCTCCTACTTCACTGGACGCTTGGATCACAGGGGTTTGTTAAATACAACCCTCTTCCTTTCATTTCTGGGAATCTATATAAACATTGCTTCAGACCAGCCTCAGTGGCGTCTGTTCTCGGGGGCATGACACTTCTGCAGTAGCTCTGGTTTACCCACAGTGAAACCCTGGGTTACACACTGCCCTTTGGACCAGACAGATCTGTCTGGAAGGGCCACATATGCCAATAGTGGAGTGATTAAAAGTGGATTACATAGAAGGAACAGCTTTGGGGAGTTCAGTACTTTTCTCCCACCTCCATTAAAAATGTTGAATAAGCCAAGCTCTGTCTTTCACTTCTTCTCTAGATCTGTTCCATCGTTAGTTATTTAGTCCCAGTCCCTTTCCTTACTGTCTTAAGAAAGCTCTTCTACTTCTACTTTATCGAATTGCAAATAAGAAGCAAAGGATGCATATAGGCTGCACAGCCTTCCAGGTGCATGCACACACAAGAAACATGACAAACGACTGCCTGAGGCAGGTAACTTATATAGCAGAGCAGTAACCAGTCAGTTTCATGTTCTGCCCCATTCAACAATATGGATTTGTGACCTTTTATAAATGCTGATGCATTGCATTTTTAAAGTCTAAAACTCAGAAGATATGACTTAGTGCTTTTCTGGACTTTGGCACTCAGTAACTGCCAGCATCAGTGTGGTTTGGGCCACACACATCTGCTTTTGTGCTCAGGCACACCCAGGCATGTGTGCTTGCCCAATTTTAAAGTCATTGGGGCCAGGCTGGCTGAATGCTTCAAACTAGAGAAGAAGAAAACCCAGCTAAGATCAGGTGCGTGTTTTACAATTGGGAGGACAAGCAGCAGCATGTGTCATTGCAGTTCCTGTCACAACCAGGCACAGCGAATAGTAGCGGTAGAGATTTATTTGCTTGGTTGCTCAAACTACCTCTGTCATGTTCTTACTCTGTAGGTTCAGGCATGCAGATTCCAGTGGTTCTCCTTTTCCTGGGTCTCTTAACTGTCCCAAGTAGATCCCAGAACTCGGCTATTGAGCAGGTGAGTAGGAGACAACATGCAGAGAGTGAGGGAGAGATACTTGGAGCAGGTAATTTAATTTTAAAGAATCCTACGGAAGGATTAAGCACTACCGTCCTAAGTTACTAGGATTTTATTTAGCAACATAATGAGACTAACTCCTGCTTTACCTAGATAAAACCACAGTAGTTACATCAGGGGATGACCGTGGGGCAGAAATAGTGGATTCCAATCTGAGTGCTGCCACTTTAAACTAACATAACTGTTCCTACACTTGCTATCAGTAAGATTAAGCCAGTATTTCTGTAGAGCGTTGGAGAGTATCTGTAGATTGCTTGCCTTTGAACTATCACAACTGTACCTGCCCTTGTAAACTGCAAGTCTAACCAAAGTGCTCCCCGTACCTGTTAGAACACTGCCACTGCTGATGGAGCTAATACCGGCGAGGTGGAAGAGGAAGATCCATTCTATAAGAGCCCTGTAAACAAGCTGGCAGCTGCAGTCTCCAACTTCGGCTATGACCTGTACCGTCAGCAGTCTAGTCGGACAGCCACTGCCAATGTGCTACTGTCTCCATTCAGCCTGGCTACTGCACTTTCTGGTCTCTCCCTTGGTGAGTTCTTACCCCTTTTCCTCATGCACTTTTTGGCTTGACACGCCTTCCCTCATACTGTTGTCCTTGTTGTTGGCAGGGGCTGGAGAACGAACAGAAGATGTGATTTCTCGCGCTCTCTTCTATGATCTGCTTAACAAAGCTGAGGTCCATAACACTTACAAGGACCTACTGACCAGTGTGACTGGACCAGAGAAGAGCATGAAAAGTGCCTCCCGTATCATCTTGGAGAAAAGTAAAAGTCCTTCTTCCCCTCTATCAAATTTTACCTAAATAACTAGCAGCAGGTAGAACACATTGAATAACACTGCACTAACAGCTTTGGCTCTGACATACTGTTCAGCCAGGACACAGACAGTGCGTGGAATGCTGTTGCTGCTCCAGAAAAACCCTGGAAAGTTCATGGGCACATAAATAGAAAACTAGACTTACGCACACAAAGACACTGGTGACAGAGCAACTAACATGTGGAAGACCTAGAAGAAACTTGCTAAGACTGTTGCCTTCACTCTAGGTTTTCTGGCAGGTGTTGCTAACTTCCAGGAACCACAAATCACTTTTTCTATTTGTGATAGCATTCAGCCATATTCCTTTGTTTAATTCCTTGCAGAACTATTTGAAATGTCTGCTTTCAGCATGCAATAAACATCTGCTGAGAAAGCTAAGAGCTATCTTTTGGAACCTGCTGGTTCCAAGAATCCAGTAGGTTGAGTAAGCCATACTCATAAAGCAAGCTGGAGAAAGACGACAGACTGATGTAGGAATAGCTGTATCCAAGCCTTCTGTTCTTATCTCCTTTCTTTACTTTTCAGAAGAGACTTATCCCATACTCCAGCATGGGTGGCTATGGGATTTGGATCAGTTTCCTCCATGTGCCTTCAGTCATTCAAAGCAGGTTTCTGTATACACACAGCCACAGATGTTTTATGAGAGAACTGCTGCTGGGCTTTGGATTGCAATCTGCTGCCTTGAGATTGTTTTGATAAGGGAGCTAGCTGCAATATTGATCTTTTTGTTTCCCAGGACTGAGGGTGAAGCCTGGTTTTCACAGCCAACTCGAGAAGTCCTACAAGATGCGTTTGAGGGCACTAAGCGGCAATACCCAGTTAGACCTCCAAGAAATCAACAACTGGGTACGACAGCAGACAAAGGGAAGGATTATGCGGTTTATGAAGGACATGCCCTCAGATGTCAGTATTCTCCTTGCTGGGGCTGCTTACTTCAAGGGTAAGAATCTTGTCTACTTGGTTACAGAGAGGGTCTATTAAGCATTTATTAGAAGAGATGCAAGGGAATGCTCTCACTTCCAATAGAGCAAACAGACTGCCAAAGAGACAGAGTGTAAGAAGAAAGTGTTTGAGCACATTTAGTAAAGAAGAAAAAATGCACAGTACCTGAACAGAAATAGTCCTTGAGGGAGGAGTCATTACTTTTGGGAAGCTGAATACAACCTATTTGCAGTAAGAGACCAGAGAAGAAAGTTTAAGCTCACAAAACTCCACAATTAGAGACAGAATATTACCATTTAGGTAAAGCACAGCTTGAAAAGTATACGGAGCCTTTTTACCACTGTAGAGGGAACGGAGGGAGATATTAGAGAGCTGTTCTAGAACATGCTGTCAGCCAGTGTACTGGAGAATTATAGCTTAGCGACAAGGAGCGAAATAAAGGGTGGGGAGAGAAGCACTTTACATGCATTGACACAATTGTTACCCTTTAAAATAGTTTTGTAATTACATAAGTAGACATCAACTTCCCAATAGCTACTCCACCCATTCACTGGCTCCATTTTTTATTTCCCATTTAGCCAATTCTCAGATGAAAAGGAGGGGCCAAAGAGTGGCAGAAAATCCATAGCTCCAATCAGTCATTTCCATCTCTGTCATCATTCAGTTATGCCTCAACTCTTACAGCACAAATACTGTATATATAAAGCACAAGATTACTCAGCCACAGACACAAGCCCGGTTTCACATGCTATTATTCTAGAAAATCCTCCATTTTATCTTTTAAAAAATAGGGGCATGGAAAACCAAGTTTGACACCAAGAAGACTGCCCTGAAGGACTTCCATCTGGATGAGGACAGAACTGTGAAGGTGTCCATGATGTCAGACCCCAAAGCCATACTGCGATATGGCTTTGACTCGGAACTCAACTGCAAGGTCAGAGAGCAAATATTCCACAAGATCTCCTAAACCTACCAAGGAACAGGCTCAGCTACACTTTACCTGTTAACCCATTCCAGAAGACAGCCTTGCTCCTCCCATCAGGCTACATTTGCAATCCCTATTTGGAAAGGCAGTGTGGTGATTCTTAGAATATCATGCTTCTGCATTGGCTATGTGACAAGCAGTCTAGAATTTAAATAATGCACAGGTCCTACTGGCCTGTATCGCTTGACCTAAAGTTGGGCAAGAAGGGCAGGGCACACTCCTCACAACTTTGCCATCTCTAGTTCTTTCAACAAACCTTTCACTGTAGCATGAGCTCAAAGGTGAGAATCCCCCAGAGCAATACTGCAGTTCATTACAGGATTCATCAGGTGAGAGAAAGCACTTGCCATGTAATAGCAGAAAGAGGGCAGCATGGGCTGATGAAAGCCTGGGCACCAGAGGGGCCAGGAAGCATCATGTCCGAGAAAAGCAAACAGGGAAGAAGACCAAATGTTAACTGGAAAGGCTGACCAGGCAGTCGAGATTCAGGCCTGTGCCTGGTATGGGACGGGTAAAACTGCTTATTATTGATGTGACCCTTTCTTATTTATAACTGGCCTTCCAGATTGCCCAGCTGCCATTGACAGAGGGAATCAGCGCCATGTTCTTCCTGCCTACGAAGGTGATCCAGAATATGACTCTGATTGAGGAAAGCCTTACTTCTGAGTTTGTCCATGATGTAGACAAGGAGCTGAAGACAGTCCATGCTGTGCTAAGCTTGCCCAAACTAAAGCTGAACTATGAAGAGCCACTTGGCAGCACACTAAAGGAGACAAGTATGTACATCACACACCTTCTACAGACTGCCAGGGCTCAAAGCAGTGGGCAAGTTGCTTCCTGCTCTCAGAAGAATATGAAGCTGGTGGGTTATTAGTTAGATCCTGCTGTCAGTCTGTAGAGATTTCACCAGCAACTGAATCACCTTGGTCCAGGACTCCTCAACGTTTTATCACATCTTTCCACCAAGCTCATACAACACTTCTGAGATTGAGAGGGAGAAGCTCAGTAAAAACAGATGTAAGCTGCTTCTCCCTGTTACCCCAAATGAATTCTACCAGAGCAGCTACATGCCCTCCTGGATCACAGCATTAGCAGTACTGCTCCCCCACCTGCAATCTATGCTTTCAGCTAATGGATTTTTCTTTCTTTCCTCCAGGGCTCCAGTCACTTTTCACATCACCTGATTTTACCAAGATGTCTGCCAAACCTATTAAGCTATCTCATGTGCAACACAAGGCAATTCTGGAGCTTAGTGAAGACGGGGAAGGGTCCACACCAAATCCTGGGGTGAATGCTGCTCGTCTGACCTTCCCCATAGAATATCACGTGGACAGACCTTTCCTTCTCGTACTGCGAGATGATACCACTGGAACCCTCCTCTTCATTGGCAAGATCCTGGATCCCAGGAGTGTTTAGATCCCTTCACAATAATCTGCAATGGTAGGGCCCAAATGGAAAGGGTGGTATTGGGAGGGATACCGACTCCCTGCTCTGCTGCACAAAGACACAACTTGCAAATTTTATGCCTTCATGCTGCAATAAAAGAGCTTTTGCTATAAATCTCAGCAAGCCCCAGTATTCTCCCTTGAAAGACTGCCTATGTCATATACTTTCACACTCCCATTTTCCCCAGATGAGCCACCATACACTTCTGTGTCCTATATGCAAGCATCATCTGGTGTATACTGTATTTTTCCCTATCTTGTCCTCCAACCTGACACCAGTTGTTTAAACTGAATCCCTCATCCCTGACAGGTCTACAGTGGTAGCCCTCCAAGCTCTATAGCGCTCCCTCTTATAGCTTGTAAGTTTGCACTTCCCAGCCTGCTGCCTCACCCATTCCAACCATTTACATTTCACGCTGGCAAGAAGAAATGTGCTTCATAGCATTAGAAATAAAAGGCAGCATGGTCTGGATGTTCATGACCAACAGGGTACAACACATGGGAGAGTCCCATCTCCAGAAACACCCGCATACACAAGCAACTCAAACATTTACTTCAAACACACATGCAGAAATTATACAACAGCATCTGTTCCCACCACACCACACACAGACCCCTCATGTTAGAATTGGTCATTTTATTTACAACAGTCTCGCTAAAGAGCATTTCTGATTTCATTCAAGTTGTCGTTACACATGATTTTTCAGCTTGTACTATGTGACTACCTTACCACACGAAACTTAGCTTTGATGAAAGATCACATTGCGGCTTTCTTTGACAGGGAAATTAAGTCCTCTGACGGATGCTTCTGGGAAGCTCTAACAGACAGGTCTTCATCTCTTGTAGTTCTTGGATCTGAATACTCTGAGGACCACAGTGCACTGACAAAATCTCCTCTGCTCTTTGAATTGTGCTCAGAGCTTCAGAAACTGCAAATCTGAAATAGGAAGAGAACAAAGAACAGAGTATACAAAATACTTAATTCAGCTCCCTTGACTTCCAGAACCTTTAACCCCTCCCCAACAAAAACCTAAACCTGTTCACGGGTACAGATGCTACCCTCCACTGCCTTTCAGCACCAGGCAAATAGCGTGCGCTTCAGCTGCAAAGGGAGGATGGGGCGGAAAAAGGTAAGGAGATGGACAAAAACTTAAAACATTATCTTTGAGCACAGGTACCCACTACTTCATCATTGCAGCTCCCGCTGAAATTCATGCAGTTAAAGGGAGGTGGTGTTAGATTTGCAGAAGCAGTCGGGGAATTTGCTTGCCAAGAGGGCCAAAATAGAGCAAGAGGATTTTATTTCCTCCTTTGAAAAGATGTCAGCAACATTATACAACTGATGTATAAACACCAAGGGTGACTAGTTGTCAAAATAAAACAATAAGACAGGGAATAAATGGAGCCAGGGAGAAGAAAAGAATAGACAGGCACAAAGCAGAGAACTGGGTCCAAAACTGAGTCATGAGGTACAAGTGAACCCCAGTGGGGTTAATGAACTTGCACTTGAGTAACGGCCAACTTTTGTACCTGTGCCAGACTGCCCAGGGTCCTGCAAGACACCCTGCAAAGTGCCAAGGACCACCTGCCATGATATCATGTCAGACACACAGGAGTGGTGCAGGGAAGGAACAGAGAATGAAAGCAAATTTACCCATTGAAGAGAATTTGTGCCAGCTTGAAAAGTTCATGACCTATTTCTACACTTGATGGCCCATGATGCATTTCCACAATCTGAATACTCCTCTCCAGGTGTCTGGCTGCTTCCTGCCACTTCCCTGATGGAAAAAACAAAACAAAACAAAAAATGAGTCATGAATAAATACTTTCTAGAGCTACTGCCACCCGAAGAATTTGACAGCGTTATGCAAAATGAGATGAACTATATCCACAGCATTCTTGGGAGGCTGCTGACCTCAGAACCAGGACAGAGAATCTAGAAGAACATGAGATCACATTACTGTTCACTGGGTGCTGGGAACATAGTTTTGGCTAAAGCAGTCTTTCAGAGAGCCCTGCTGTCAAAACTGGAAAAATACAGTAGGAGAAAAGTGAAAGGGCTAGTTAGGGAAAAGGCTAGTCTTGTTAAATTCAAAGTTCGTATAAGTAAAGATAATGAGAAGACAATGCCATACCAAGAGTAGCATAGACCTGTGCCAGATGATCCTCCATCTCTCCCATCAGCAAATGCTCTGGAGACAAGAAGTTTCCAGCATCCACCTGACACTTCAGGAGCATTTTGATAGCCCGATCTATAACAAAACAGGGTATAAAATGCATCCTACTGGCCAGTCTCCAGCTTTCCATGATCCATGAATTAAAATGAGTCCCATCTCATCTTTGTACCTTACACAGCTAGATTTGGATTTGGTTAGGATTCAACACCGACTTCATCTGCAACCCTGCTTATTCTAACGCAGTGTTGGCCAGACTCACTCCAGGAAAACAAGGCCTGGGAATACATAACTCCAATGTTACCCTGAGTTCTTTTAGTTACTATGGAACAACGTGTGACTTAGATTAACACCCGGATCAGGGGTATAAAAAACCTAAAGCTCAAGTCCCCAGGGACACCAGGCTGCATGCCAGAAAACCCCAACTGCATAAGCAACAGTGCCATCTCATGGCTAGAACTGTGTCTCCCGATATGTACTCATAAACTGCTGACCATAAAGCAGAAAGCCGAGCCTTACCAGCCTTCCTGTCTTTTAGCAGTTCTAATGCTTTCTTGATTTGTTGCTGAAGATCCTGTAAACGGCATGTCAGGCTCTCTCTGCTGACTGAGATCGCACAAGCTTCATTTGAACAACAAAGCATGTCTTCTCCCTGTAGAAATCATCCCTGTGATCATTCCAGCTCACTCAAAGCTTACTTTCCATCTGTTACCTCTGTATCATGTTAAAGAGATGCTGAATTGTTTAAAATGATGGCAACCAAGAAGTGACTTGCTTGTAAATTGCTATTAGCTTATTTGATTTTATGAGAAACTTCCAGTAATAGCTATGACTACGTGAGCTATAGACTAGGCCAAAGCAGGGTCATGTAGTACACAACTAATGTTCCTACAAGACACACACTATGTTGACTTCTCCTTACCTAACCCATGCTACATGCTGTTTCCAGGTACATCCTGGGAACTGCAGAAGGTGTGACTCTCACTACATATAGCCCCAGTAAGTACGCTTTCTGTTCTACACTTCAGGCCTCCATTTTCTTTCCTAAATATCCCCCTTCCCCCAGTCTGATATTCTAAGGTTCCCTTAGCAAGTTCAAAGGGATTTTAACTTGCTACTAAAGGCATTACTTTCCCTATAATGCTGGAATACTGACATACAAAAACATCACAAGGAAGCTGCTAAGAACAGTGAGATACAGTCTTGACTCTACAGGGGCTTTTGCGTTCTGAGCAGAGGTCACAGACTCAGGTCTTTAACTCCTGAATTTCCCAGAGACCAAAACGTTACACATCCTGGTAACTTATACAACCATAACTCTGGAAGAACTACCTGCATTGAAGCCCGGCAGCTAGGACAGCAGAATGAGTTTCTCATGGACACCACACTCTTGACGTCAGACTCTAACTCATCAAGGCATGCCTGACAGCGGCACTCAAAGAAATACTGACGGAGAAGCTGTTGTCTCTCAGCAACCCTCATTCTACATTGATGAGGCCCTGCAAAGGGATGGCAACGGTAGGAATCACCGAACAGGTACAGTTCTTAACATCAGACTAAATCTATCTTTGTTACAATTGAGACTAGATATATCATCTTTTGGAGAGGACATAACTGGAGACTGAAAACTTAACAGTGGGCTCAGCAGATAAACTCTTGCTTTGATATCTTTGATCAAGGCTCATAAAGAAAGACTCTAGCAACATTATACTGGGAATTATGATATTACCAGCAGTCAGTTAGCATGCCAAGTAGAGGTGAAAGGATGTCTGTGCCTTGAGACAAACAGAGAGTTAATACTTACCATAGCAATGGAAAATCTCTTGGCCGCTGGGGATTGGCTGTGATGCCCTGACAGTGGCAGCTGTCCCACTAAATAACAGGCTGATATTGGGACAGCACGAATGGTTCAGAAGGCTAAGGACAGGAAAGAAGGCTGTCGCCAGGCGCACAGGCTTCTTATTTACAACAGCACCATCTCCGGACCCTTAAGACAGAGGAAAAACAAGTAGGTTGAGAATGAATGCTCAGTAACCCACGCAACTTATGCAACGGGCACAGCGACCAACTGCAGATAGCAGTAGAAAGGTTTCTCATATATTTCTGCAATAAATAATAGCTAAATACCCTCTACATGTGTACCAAAGAACAGGCCAGCATGGGACAGGCCATTAAATTCTAAGCAAGTCATTCCTATCTGCAATGGAAGCTTTTTACAAGGGATAATTCAATCTCTTCACACAAGCTAGATGAGCAAGGACAACAGAGAAGGGCTTAAAAGTTTTTATCTTACCCGACTCTTGCATTATGGTAATTGCTTGTGCATTACATTGCAGCTGCAACACATGCCTCAGCATCGCTTCTGCCATAATCTTCAGCTCTGGTGACAATTCACTCGATGTTTTTTCACACGTCTCTGGTTTGGACCACTTCTCAGATGATTCCTGATTCAAAAAAGCAGCCTCTAGACCAGCTTCTTGCAGTTGTTCGCATATAGCTACTACACTCAGCGTGCAAAGGAACTTATGTTCAGGGCTATGCTTCTCAGCATGTGGCAAAAGGTTGAACACAGCTTGGTAAGAACTCTGGTACTGACCATTGTCATTACAACCAGGGATACCTCTGGTACCAGTTCTTGTACCTGGTGCCTCACTGGGATGTTTACGTCTTGCCTCAGGGTTATGAAGGTCCTTGTCATTATCATGGGACCATTCAACCAGCCTGCTAACCTCTGCAAATCCCGCCAGTAGAACAGTCCTCAAGGCAACATGGCAGAAGACCCCTAATGTGAGAAGCAGCGCTCCCAAGGAGCACTCTATCCTGTGGTACTGCTCCCATGCCAGGTCTGCACAGTTTTGGCTGCAGTACTTTGCGTAACTGCACCCACGGCAAGGCACCGAGGCTAAGAGCTGCCTCAGACAACGGTGGCAATAAAGATCTGCATTAGTGACTTGAGTATCCCACGCTGTTTCACTGCTGTCCTGCAGAAGGTGGCTCTCCCCTGGGCAGAGCACGCTTACAAAAGCCTCCTCTTTCAACAGGTTCTGTCCTGGCAGGATGTCCTGGATGGCCACCAAGTGACGTCCTCTCTCTCTATCAAAATTCAAGCTCAAAGATGAAGATGCACCTGAAATACTGTCATTCTCTTCCCAGATCTCTGACTTTCTTTGAATGTCACCACATGCTTCTCGTGCAGGCTGTGGACAGCTCTTTTTCTCATGCATTTTAATCTTCAGTTGACTTAACTTTTCTACCAGTGTCTGGTGCGAAGGACTAGTCAGGATCCCATCCATAGCAATTTTATTCTCCACTGCGCTGAAGGCAGTTGTTGCATCCTGTAACCTCCCCAAACACAGCAGACATTCAGCCTTCCGCAGCAAGATTTTGGGCAGCAACCTGTCTGGATAGCCATGACTTTCAGCCCTGGCAATATCTTCCAAACAAACCTAGAAAGAAAGATGAAGCCTTTTAAATGTACCTGAAAACTAGCTGAAACTCGTGCTCTTTTATTCCATCCCAGATGCAGAATATTTTAATAAAACTATGTTAATCAGAAAATTCCATGTGCGCAGCCATTCCGTTGGCCAAATAAAGCCTCCCAACATCGAAGGGGGAAAGCAGGAACCCCTTCAGAAAGGTTAAGTAATGATGGATGCTTTAAGCACATCATTAGAAGCACATCTCATCTCCAGTCTCCGGTTCTAAAGCGAATACCCGTTACGGCGGGGTGCGCAGAAGCACCCCGCGTGCGGCACCACCTCACATGCCGCTTGGGCTCCTCCTTGCCCCAGTCCCCCCTCCTGCTACACGGGAGGCCTCGGGCCACCCTCTGGGTGTGCAGACTTGCTCGGGGGCACCCACCAGCTCGGGGCCCGCTGCCCCACCGCCGCTTACCTCAAAATGCCCGAGGTGGAAGAGGGCGGCCGAGCGGTTGGCGAAGCAGACGGACACCTCGGGGCTGCCGGGGAGCTCGTGGGAAGCCGCCTGAGGAGACCAGAGAGCTGCTGCCTCAGGGCGGAGGCGGGGGGACACCCCCCTCCCCCCAACGGNGGCGCCCTCTCAGAGTTACAGCCCCCCTCCCCGGGCTTCCCCTCACGCTGGGCCCGCCGGACCCCTCACCGTCAGGCCCCGGGCCGTGAGGGGCGAGCCCCCGGGCTGCCCCCGCTCCACCTACCTGCGAGTAGAGCCTCACGGCGGCACCGTAATGGCGGCGGCTGAAGAGCCGGTTTCCCTCCTCCCGGTAGAAGCGCGCGGCCGCCGGCTCCTTGCCCGCGCGCGCCCGGCGGCACAACCGCCGCAGCACCGCCGCCGCCTCGGGCCTGCCGGGACACGGGGGTCANCCGGCGCTGACGTAAGGGCGCGCCGGAAGGAGGGGGTACGGCTGCGGGCGGCGGGAGGATTTGGCGGCAGCGGCGGAAGGCGGCGGGAGAACGCAGCAGCATGAGCGTGCGGCTGAGCGAGGGCGCCATCGCGGTGAGGGGCTCAGCTGCTGGCCCTGCGCACCGCGGGGTGGAGGGAGAGGGCTGGGGCCGGGCCAGGCCGGGGGGGTGGCGGTGGTGAAGCCTGGGTTGGGCCTGGGGAGGAGCGGGCTGGGCGCTGGGCAGTAATGCCCCCCGCCCGGTCCTGAGGGGAGAGAGCAGGCCCGGAGCTGGGCCGGGTCCTGGGAGGCAGGGAGGGCCCTGGCCGGGTCCAGCGGTGACGACCGTTCCCGTGGCCGTTTCCCGGCAGTTCCCCCTCAGCCGCGGGTCTCGAAGCGTTCCTGAGTGAGGTGGTGGCACCTCTCTGAGAGTCCCTTTTTCTTTTCTCTAGGCCATAATGCAGGGGGAGAACGTCTCCAAGCCCGTGCTGCAAGTCATCGTGAGTACTCTCCGTTACCTCTTGTGCCAGTCCGTTAGCGACTGCGCGTGCTTCTGTGCAGGCTTCTGAGTGCGGCCAGACTTCCTCTGCGGAGGAGCCGAGCAAGGCTGATGTACTCTTAATTTCATTTGATGTGACGTGGGCTATGCTGTTGATATCAGTGCTCAAAAAAAAAAAAAAAAAAAGTCTGGATAGACAGGTCATTTGCCAGCAACGTCACTTTATGTTTTTGAAGAGTTTCTGAACAAATGAGAACTAATAACCTGTTGTTTCCCTGTAGAACACGCGGGCTATAGCAACAGGAAATGGGCCACCACGTTACCGAGTGTTGATGAGTGATGGGGTTAACACGCTTTCCTGTAAGTACGACACGCTGTAGTGAGACTTTTGTAAGTGTGAGGATATTAATGGTGCTAAAGTTTCTGGTCTAGTGTCTAGGTGCATAGCAATGAAGTGAGCATTGAAGGAGAATGTGGCATACACGGGGACCACAGACTCTGAGGTGTGCAACTGCACATTTAACCTTTGGACAAAATCGTTCTCTTCTGGAACTTTCTCTGTGGGCTTTAAGCAATTAACTCGCTACAAGTATAATGAAACTATAGAAAACTGCACCTGTTTTTTTAACAGTTATTTTAAAGTAATTTAGCTTAATCTTTCTCTGACTTCTTTGATATATGACCATTCTAGCTATCACTGCATTCTGAAGTTTGGGGAATAAATACAGTATAGTTTATGCTCAGTTTTGGTGACTTATTAGTAGTTACGCTGTTTTCTGTGTGTTAACTAACTGAGCAAGTTGTAGATTTAATGCAACAATAGACTGGCTGGAAAAGTTGTGGCTAGCCGTCACAGCCCCTTCTAAGGCTAGCATGTGTTAATTATTTCAGTGTTTTTCTTCTGTTTCTGCAGCATTCATGTTGGCAACACAGCTGAACTCCCTGGTGGAAGAGGAACGCTTATCAGCCCAATGTATTTGCCAGGTTAACAGGTTCATTGTCAACAGCCTGAAAGATGGAAGGTATATATGTTTCTTAAAGTATGGTTCCACAGAAGGGCGGCTGCACTAGTGGGTGCTCTGTCCTTGTCACTAAGCAGAAGCCAAATCCTTTTGATTTGGATTCTCTGAAATTAGTCACTCTTTAGGGTACAGGAGGGAAAGTACACAGCGCAAGCAATAGTAGAAATAAAAAAATTTACAGAATGTGACTGCAGCAGGTTCAGATTTGTCTAGTACAGTGATTTAGTAATTTAAGTTAGTTTCCAGTTGGAATACTCCAAATTGTACAAAGCTTCATTAAAATTCACTTACAACTTCTTGTTACTTAGGTGTTGTTGAATCTGTTTTTTCTTTTATGAAAATTTGAGGGAAGGCAGGTAGGATACTGCAAAATGAGTAGGGATCTGAGTGATTATAGAAAAACTACGTGTGTGTCTAGAAGGATACGAACTGAGGTTCGTAGTCTTTTTACTCATCGTTTTTATGGAGGGAATATAACTTCTTTTGAGACAGGGAATATATTCTCTCTTGTAAAAGTATCAAAACTATGCCAGATTTTAAAACACTGTTGTTTCGAGCCATTTTTATGTGCCCATTCAGCCTGCCACCGTCTGTCCTTGATGAAATGTGATACTGTTTCAAGCCTACTTGTGCCTCACGAGAGAGTTAAGTTGACAGTGGAGAGCTTTTGTCTTCCAGATCTGTCGTCCAAAGAATCAGCTCCTCGGCCCCTAATGGTTGGCCGCAAAATATATTCAGAGTCTGATAGACTTGCAGAGGGAGTGAAAGTCTTTATTGCTGTCTGTTCTGTGTTTGTAGGAGAGTGGTTATACTGATGGATTTAAATGTTCTGAAAACTGCTGATAAGGTTGGTGGGAATATTGGCAATCCAGTGCCGTACAATGAAGGTGAGTGTCCTCTGTAAACAAATACCTTTCTGAACTGACTGCCTGTTATGATAGCATTTCAGCTGTCCGTTTCTTTCCCTTAAAAAGAAGCGGTCAGATATGTTAGGCTTTCTTATGCCTGGAACAGTGACATCCAGATCTTAAAAATCCTTTCTATTTGTGTAAATACAAAATGGCTTTTGTGTGTATTTTACCAAACTCTACACCATGGCTGAAGCTTCAGTCTCTACATGGTATTGGGAAGTATCTATACCTTACGATAACATTTAGAGATTTTTATTATACATTAGCGGTCTCTACCTAGAGTTCCAGTAAGCATGCGGAAGCTATTCTATGTCTCTTCGTAATGAGTAACCAAATAGATTAGTATTTCTTCTGTCTGGAAAGAAAACAGCAGGAGGAAGATGTAATAATGATCTGTGAAACTATAAGATGGCATGGAGGGGATGAATAAAGAATGATGAATCTCTCTTTCTTTTCTACATTCATTTGATGCTTTTTAGTTCTCATATTGTCAGTTGGTGGTTTTAAAACAAAGGCTGTACCGCACCCCCAAACAGTGCATAGTTAAATTATGGAGCTTGTTGAGGTAGGTGCCAGAAATTGGCACGGGTTCAAAAAGCAATTAGACGTGAAAATCCATTAAAGGCTGTTAAACATAACAATACATCCTCTGCATGAATGTTAGATTCAGGAAGCACTAAAACTTAGATTGCTCAAAGTACGTAGATGAGAGACTGGTATGAAAACACGGCTAGCATACAGACTTTCCTAAGCACCCATTCCTACCCTGCCATCTGAAAAACAATGATGTGCTGGGTGGCCCTTAATCTGACCTGCCATGAATCTTTTGGTTTTATTATGTTGCATAAGTAACTGTTCTTAATTCTCATGTGCTGAGCTTACAGTTCTCAGGCAAACATGTTTTGAATTGATATTTTTTTCCCCCCCGAGATATATTCGAAAGTATGTTCTGTTCTTCCAGTTCTGATCTTTAAAAAAGAGAGAGGATAATAAGCACTTCAAGAAAATATTTGAACAGCTTTGTCATTGATGTATATACAGATAATGGCTGAAATTTAATAGCAAATAGCTCTTCTTGAATTATTTTTTTTCCTGGTGGAAGTGAATTAATATGTTTTTATTACTAAGGGACCACACATTAGTGGCAACGATTTTCTGTAGAATATTTTGGACAAACAGCGGTGGTAGGTACACTGCCATTCTGGTTAAAAATCTACTTTACTAATCGAAGTAGAAATTAGACTTCTTTGCAGAGGCAAAGACATCTTTCTTCATTAACTTCTTTTTCCTAGGGAATTAGAGGGGCGTTTGTTAAATGAGCCTAAAGAATCCTTTGTTCCTTTGATAGTTACTTAGCTAATTGCTGTTTAAAAAATGTGTTGACATCTTAGATTTTATGGTTTGATCCAACAGTTGCTGTAGAGACCAAGATTTTCAGAATAGCTATTGAGCAGACTGTTTTGTGTCTTTCTCTCATTTCCCTTGCTTGTGTGACACAAGAGCTTGTGAACTATAATGTTTTTCAGTTGTCATATTGTTGCTTAGAAACGACTGTGAATGTGACACCTTACAGAACTGAGCTGAAAATATACCTTTAAGAGTATATATTTTGGTAAAATTACCATGACTTTGATCAAAGTTGTGTTCTTCATTTGGGATTACAAAAGTACTCAGCAATGAAGTTTTCAAATCTAAATGCTTTTGGAGATGTTAAAGGTCTCTGATTGGAGTAAGTATGATCTGGCACTAGACAGTTAAGAGATGTCAAGTTTGATGTGATGTGTATTTCATTTTAACACTGACGTTATTCTGCAGACTTCATACCCTTTTATTTAATATTAAATAAGGTTTCAGTGAGAAGCTGACTTTTGGCCACTTTACGCTTGAACAGTAGGTGGTTAATCTGCCTAACAAAGAAGCTAGAGACACAATCTTCTTAATACATATCATAAAAACTTTTCGGGCAGCATTTCATAACAGTATTGAAAATTAAGATCGAGCAGTTTAGTTCTTGTTGAAAACTAGATGGTAATGTTATTACTGTCATTAATCTCATTCAGATTACTCTGATGCTGGACTTTCTTCTTACCATGACAATTACTTGCTACTTATGTTTAACTTCTGTCATTAATCTTTCAGCATTGAAATGTTTGTATACTTATACATTCACTTCAACTCTTTCTTCTTCGCTTCCCACTATTGCCTTTTGCTGTGCGTTCCTTCAAAGTGCATTTTCTCTCCTCTTCTTCCTCCCCCCGTGCTGCCTCTCAGTTCTGGGACAGGTCTTCTGTCACCATGGCACTGTAGCAGGACCTCTTGGTAACAAATCATTGGAAGCACAGGACTACTGTTGAACGGCTGTTACATTAGAGTAGGCTAGCTTTGCCCAAAGGTCTTGGGTCTGTCTAACTCGGTGTATATATAGCAGAAATGTGATTTGGTATTTCAAGTGTTTTTTCAGCCTCTGCTAACAAAAATTAATTATGAAAGCCAGGCAGAGAAGTAAGTTTTCTGAGCACCCTAAGTGATCTGTAGGCCACCAGAAATCATAGTTTAGAAGTCCCTAGACTCTGCAAACGAGAAAATTGGAGAGATGCATAGATGTGTTAATATATTCTTAGTCTGTTGAGAAGCACCAGGCTATGGGTAGGCAACGATTAAAACATGACTTTGTGTTTCATAATACCCAAGTGTTCTAATGTATGTGGTGGTCTTTTGTTTGTTTTTTGGTGGTGCGTTGTTTTGTTTGGGGCTTTTTTTAATCAAAAAATTCTAGGGAAAAGCCATTTGGAACAAAACTAGCAAGGAAGTCTTTTGCTGTTCCATATGCATGTTCCTGTTCTTGAATATTCTCTCCCTGTCCAGACATTTTTCTCTTAACGTGTTTTGTTGTCAGGTATTTTTCCTTCTTCTCCTCTTAGGCAAAAATGAATTTGGGGTGTTGAGCACTGACCCTGACTGGGTCCTCCGAGTACCTGAGGCAGCTGAGCGAGGGTGAAATCTGGCTTCTCCATCTAGCGGATTCTGCAGCAAATACACATTGCTGTTTGACGTCACCCTGTTGCTAGGGAGACTGCTGTCACCAGTTCACCGGTGTGACTCTACTGCGGCAAGTTAGAGGAGCAGATTGGGTTTTGTGCAAGGACCTTCTTTTGGATTGAAAATAATCAGACAGTTACCTATGTAGACGGTACAACATCAGGCGACACTACATCAGGGTCTCCTTGTGTTGCTTCTGCTCCTTTACCTCACTTCTGTGCCATCCTTCCTTGCCATTCTCTTCTGGGATTCTCTGCTTTTGTTCCTCGTGATGCTTATGGGCTTGGTCTGACCTTCTTTTCCACTTTCTCTGACCATCTTTCTCCTCACACCCCAAATCAGGGGAAGCTTTGTCTGCTCAGGCCTAGGACTTCTTGCAAACCGATGGCTTAAGAATTAGTTGCATCCAAAAAGAGGAAAAGGCTGGATATTTTCTCATCTCGAGGCAAAATATGATGACAGTTATTCTGTAAAAGAATTCAAATTTTTGAACTGTAGATTAGTCTTCTAATGTGCTGTTTCTCTGGATATGTCACTCTGCTCTTTCTCTTGTAATTTATCATCACTATAAGGCAAGTAGAAGTCCTGGAGTCTAAAAAAATGCACAATATGTACTTTGGCATCACTTTACTCTCTGTGCAATATACTGCTGTGTCCCAAGAGGGACCTTGGTGAATGCTAAAATGGTGACTCCATCACCCCCACATTAAGTATCTTCGTATTTTGGAAATAAAATATAGCAGGTGTTTTCTTTGTCTTGTGTTAACTTCAGGTTTTACTTTACCCAGTGGGGTTTTGGCCCTTTCTGGGTTTTAAGAGGGAATTCTATAGTTTTTATCTTAGCTGTTAGATAGTAGCAGAAACTACCTGTCAGAGCAATAGAAGCCTATAAAAACTGAGAAGTTGTCAAGATTACTTCAGTGCTGTCCTTTTAAATAACTGTCAACCCTGAATTCTTTCAAAGTAGAAAGCAGTTGCTTGAGGAAAGAGATCTGACTGAAATTCCTCCGTAGTAATATTGTTCAACAGATAGCTTGCTACTGCTGTGTCTTATAACACCTGAATTTTAGCATGTGTTCTCTGTGTTTTAAATTACCTTTTTTCATGCAAGCCTTATTTCCTGAAAAGGCTTAAGGGTAGTTTTAATTACTGTGCTCCCTACTGTACTATACGGTCTCTTTCCATTTGATTACCAGGGCAAGGGCAGCAACGTTCTTCAGCTCCAGCAGCAAATCCAGCACCCAGCAAACCACAGCAACAAAATGGCAATTTGTCAGTAGCAGGTAAGAGGAATCCTGGGCGGCAATTCTGGTTTCCATTTTTGCAGTACAAAACTACAGCTTAGATGTAAAAAGGATCCTGTCTATAATGGTGGTGCATAAGAAACACTACATTAAAGACTAACCCACAGCTTAAAAGTGAATTCTCTCAAGAGGGTACTGTATGCTTGGATTTAATAATAAAAAAAAGGGGGGTGTGGAAATCTGTCTTCCCCAAGGAAAAAAAATAGGAAACAACTTTGACGCAGCATTGTGAACTGAACATCCAGTCTGATGCAATTTTGCATTCTTGAACCAGTGCTCTGTGGACACCCGAATAGGCTACAGTTTGGAGCTGACCAACAGGTGTGTTATTGGTGCTGAGAGATTGAGGCCAAACAGTTTTGCTGGTACAGGACTGAAATAATTTGATAGTACATCTATGAATACAATTTTTTGATCAAGACTTTAAATAGCGAGATGCTGAAGAAGGCAGTCAATTTAAATGTCAGCCTGTAGACTTTTTTTTTTAAAGCAAAAAAGTTGTCAAAGTCCTAGCTCTTGGTACTGCTTTAACCTGCCTGTATTCTTTACTCCCGTGTCTAAGAAGTATTTTATAATAGTAAAATTTTGACAGTTGCTTACTGCAGCAGAAAACAAGCTCTTCTTTCCTGTGCTTAAAGCTGATCATGAGTTCTACATTTATACATTCGCAAGACTCGGTGTAGAATTAGCAGTATTGCTTTATGTCAGGAATTCATTTGATTGTGGGGGTATCATTCATTAGCTGTTCCCCCAAATGGTGTAGAGCTAAAGCTTGATGTGCTATATTTTAGAGAATTTACTGCTAACTAGTTGTTTCCCACTTAGATCGTGTTTAAGTGATTGACTCTCGACACATCTCTGCTTCCAGTGGAAGTGCTCTAAAGGTCTGAGAGTGTCTCTTCTGCAGCAGTTTGCGGCCTAGAAAATAATTGTGACCAAGTGCAGAAGTGATTGGACAAACTTTGGCCACTCTCTGGTGCCCACATAGCACAGCGAATGGAGCTTTAAGCGCCTACCCAGTGTGGAGTATAACTTTACCGTCTATGCAGCTCCCCATAACGTGGTGGGAAGAGTTCTGCCTGACCTTGCACCACAAGTTCATTTTAACCTAGCTTTTGTCTGCAAGGCTGAAATTCTGTATGCTTTCTTGTGGTTTTTGAAAGGTCCTGCTGCTCCAAAGTGCCATGCTCCCTCAAACCAGTTTGGTAAAGCGAGTGCGCTCAGCTCTGTGAAGACCCCAGGGGGATCGCAGGCCAAAGTAGTGCCGATCGCCAGCTTGAACCCATACCAATCTAAGTGAGTTATCATGGTTTTCCGTGTATTACTCAATGTCACAGGCATGAAGGAACAATAGCTTCTTTTTGCTTTTTTATGTATGAATCTCTGTCAAATCATTCTTTGAATTCTTTTGAGTTTATTGGTTAACTTCAAACAAACAAAACCAACAATAACAACAAAACCACCACCGAATAACAAACAAAAAAACCACTCCAGAAAAACAGCTGTACAGGTTTTGATTTGTTTTTTGTTTCTTGTTTGTGGTTTTTTGGTGGTTTTTTTTGGGGTGGTGGTGGTTTTTTTTTCTTTTTTCCTTTTTCTTTTTTCCCCCCCTTAAGTTTCATCAACACTCTGACAATCTGAGATTTGCCTTTGTATTGTCTTGGTGAAGTTACCCTGCTGAGCTTGACAGGTTTTTAATATTTTAGTTGAAAATCAATTGAATTCTCTTTTTTCTTAAAGCAACCTTCTTTTTAGTAGCTTAATGACAAAATAGCTCAGTAAGCTATTCACTTTGGCTACTGTTCTGTTGAAAAGCATGAGGATGTAATTATTTCGTGAATGACACTTTTAAGTTATGCAAACTGATTTGATTACCCAAGTTAAATGCGAATCCTATAATTGAACTCTTGAGTTCTCACATGGCTTTTCAGAACAGGCAAACTGCTGTATGAGAAATGTACCCTAGAAGAGTAAAAGATTTGAGGCCTGCTTCTATGCAGAAGGATTGTTCGCTACTATTATCATACTAGCTGCTTTGTGGCTGGCTTTGTTGCTTTCTCTACAACTTTCTGCCCTTAATGGTGTAGGCCATTAAAATAAAAGCAGCAGAAAAGCAGGTAGAGTTGCTGAGGTGCAGTGGAAGATTCTGGCTTTTAAATAGTGTCATTCCAGTTCCAAAGGTTTGTCAATTCAATCTCTTTTTTTTTTTTTT
>VYXH01006646.1:55456-70923 GCA_013397275.1 Burhinus bistriatus
GGTGTAGTTCACCCCAAAGATGTTTATATAAATAGCACAAAATGTTCTAGGAGAAATAAGTGCATTAGGAGGAAGTGGTTTTCAAGGGTGCACACTTGGTCAATAGAAAAGCTAGGAATAAAACCCAGGTCTCTGGCATTCCAGTCCAGTAACCTCTCTAGGCTTATACTGCTTCTTGACTTATTTTTAATTCTTTTTTCCCAAACTTAAGTGCTAAGCCATTCAGGATATGCAAGAATTTCTATCCAAGGAAAAACAATTTACCTGCAATTCAGCTATTTTCTGTGAGATTTTTTGCACGTGCTTCTTAAGCAACCTGTGTTTGTCTGTTGAAAGACTTGACCGTGGTCTTAAACCATTAGGATGATTATTTTAGTATGGTGAGTGGGTATTTTGTTCTGTAGGCTATAGTTTAATCAAATGCTTATCTGTAATACTACACAGTAGGCTTTCTGGTTTTTGTACTGGCTTCCAAAAGAAGCATAGGAAAGTGCAGAATCTTAATCCTGTGAAAAAGTAGAGATTTGAACAGACACAATGGAGAAGCAAATATGCTTTATCTAAAGAAAACCTAGCAATTGGAGTTTCCTGCAATGGAAACACAAAATAATCTTGCTGTAGGGGCTTTATTTAACATAATGGAAGCCTGAAAATGATTGCAACAGAGGGGTTGATTTACAGTTTCCCAATAATCCATAGCTGTTAAGCTTTCTAATCCTAAATATCCAAGTATGGGTGCCTTGCTTTGTAGTTAATTCAGAATTGGAAAACGTTGAGTATTTTGAGGCTAACGTTGCACGCTCATTCTCCTAGGCGGATTATTTTAGCTGTGTGGCCACAGTGGTACATCTGCGCAAAGAGAACTGTATGTACCAGGCGTGTCCTTCTCAGGATTGCAATAAGAAAGTGATAGACCAACAAAATGGACTGTATCGTTGTGAAAAATGTGATCGTGAATTCCCCAACTTCAAGTACCGCATGATGCTTCTGGTAAGTAAATGGATTAGAGGAGAACGTGTTTCTCACTGTTTTGCCTGTACAGTCTTTCGAGAGAATGGGGTATTAGTGCTGTTTGTCTGTGGTGCCTGTGGGTTAGAGGGTATTTAAATGACTTGTATGCTGTACCTGAGTGAGGGATGTTTCATTGAGCTGATTAGCAGTTTGTTTTCCTAGTGCTCCAATTAAAAGCTTTTCTCTTTGCCAAAAAGTTGATGCTAGCTCAGTTGATTCTGGTTTCCAAGTGTACTATGCACTGCAGAGTACAGATGGCCTACGCCTCTTCAGTAGTGAAGATAAACTGAAGTAAAATGGCATTTCTGGAGAGCAGTAATTGCACTTTTACAGCTGCTACCTATATTTAGTACATTTTTTTGGTAGGTATTGTTCTGTCTCATGCTTTAATGGAGCCTGCTTCAGAAAGTTGTTTGAGGGTTATTATTGTGATACCCGCTTACACCACAAGCATTGAACCTGCTTCTGTTTTACATTATAAGTTAGAGTTGTATGTGCTTCTTAGAAATGCTGTGCCAGGTGGGCATGCAGAGAGAAGGGAGCTATCCCTGCAGTCTCACTAAAACACAAACTGCTTCTGAATAATTTCTAGCAGATAACTTCTAGGAATGCATGAACTACTTTACATAGCAGAACCATTCTAGTAGAATATAAAGGGTATACTGAGGGTACAATCAAGGCCTTCAGAACAGTGTGTCTTCTATTTTCTTATCCCTAATTATCAAAGCAGCCAGGAAATGCATGTGAGGCTAGTACTTGGTCTTTTTGCTGCTCTGTCTTGTCCTTGAATGTTTTAATAGTTTCCTCATAACACAGTATTACGTGTGTTTCTGCTTGAGTACTCAGGTATGTACGAAGTAAACGTAGTTTGCAGTCTTGCTGGTGTCCTCGTGGTGGTGGTTGTTCTGGGCTACCTGTTCTTGCTCACAGCTCGTCAGTGACAGCAGAACAGAGCTGAATATCCATCAGTGTATACCACTGTGATCTTGTTGACCTTTTCCTGTGACACAACATACTGTCCATGTTAACTTGTGTTAAGTTACTGTGACGTCCTATGGAGCTTAAAAAAACCTAAAAAAGGTAGTAAGTCACTGCCTTCTGCCCTCAGTGGTGGAAAGTACCTACGGCGCATAGGGCTCCGATAGTTATCGGAAATGTAAAACTCTCTATAGCTGTGAAATAAATTTTTCTTTTGTACTGTCCTCTCTCTTCCTCGAGGAATAGGCAACTGGATGAAATGACCTTTGGGATTTTTGTTGTTTTTTAGGTGACCATTGCAGACAGTCTAGAGTATCAGTGGGTGACGTGTTTCCAAGAGACAGCAGAATTCATTCTTGGGCAAAACGCAGCGTTCATGGGAGAACTGAAGGAAAAGGTCAGTCAATTAGCTTATTGTATTTTTATTAAATGTCTAGAAGTTGAGCTATGTTTCACGCGTGTTGTTGTTGGATTGCTCTGAAGTGTCTTGCTTTTTTTGGTCCTCCTGGTAAGGAAATATTCTTGTAATGTTGACTTTGAAGGCAACTTGGAGAAAGACGTAAGGTATGTGTGGAACACCAGTGCTGATCCATCGGAGGGCGTGATCTCATCCCTGTATGTGCACTTATAGTGCTCCTAAGTCATCAGAGGTGGCAAAGGCAGGGAGTTACGATCATGTAGTTGCTGTGGAAGTTAACAGCGTTATTAAAACAAATACAAAAGTGCAATATGAAAGGAAGGGATATTTTGCTTCATTTGGCAAGAATTTGATCTTGCCCATTCTGTGAGTGATAGGCCAGCCCAGGGGCCTGGTAGCCCAAGATCGTTCTCCAGATGTTGGACTTCGGTATCTTTTACAAGTTCACAAATCATTGCTTCTCTCTAGCCTGAAGTTCTTGGCAGGGACTTGTTTACTCTCCTCAGGATTATTTTCCACAGGCCATCTGCCTGGAGAACAGAGATTTGCCTGGTTTCCCCCATAGTTTGCTCCCACAGTCAGTCTGTCTACCTCTGAGCTCTTTTGGCTGTTAAAAGCTGGAGCTCAGCCTATGCTTATCACCTGGACCTCAAGAGACAACTGATTACCCGTTGATGGTACTACAGCCTTTAGACGGCTGACAGCTTTAACACATGTTGACTCCAGTAGAAAGGACAGACTGTTTTATCATTGTACCTAGATTGGAAGAATCTGCAGAAAAACTGTTTTAGTCAGGAATGCTAACGACATTATCCCTAATGTGTTCCAAAAATTTGTTTACAAAACCAGAAAGTCCCAGAACACTTTGTATGTATCTTTATAAGTAGGCAGGAAGCTTTTTGAACTAATGGGTGTTAGCCCACTTCTTAAGGCTCTTTTTCCCCCACCAAATATAACGAGAAACTTTGTGGGTCATATGAAAACTATGACTTATAAAATGGGTCATTGGCAGAGATGCTTAAGTCATCTTTCTTTGGCAGATTAGAATGTTTTGTAAGGTTGTAAGCCATTAAAGACTAACAGACAGTATTTTCTTCCTTTTGTCACTATGTGCTTCTCTGCTGCATTGTCCTTTCTTCCTACCAAAATAATCTTGATTTTTAAAATAATCCTGATCGGTTTTGTTTTTTGTTTGGTTGGTTTTGTTTTTTAAGTTGTCTGCTATATAAAATCTGTGTGGTTTTGTTGTGGTCTCCTTTTTAATGACGATCTAGAAGGCGTAAGTTCTTGAATTGTGTATGAGCATTGCTGTGCTCCCAGGCTAAGGCTGATTGATACTAGGGCTCCGTAGATACAGCAGCTGTTGGTTAACACATTGCTTGGCTGTGGGGGGGAAATGGAGCAGAAGGGATTGTTGAGGCTGTAGTCCTGGATGTCCTGAGACACTGTTGTGAGCCACTTCTGCAAAGCAGGGCTAGTTTTCCTGTAATTTGACATGCAAGAATGGTTTTTTGGAAACTTCCTGCAATTTGGCTGTGTAAGGTAAGTGGTACAAAGCTTGCAGTTCTGGGATGCTAAAAGTTTTTGTGATATTAGGAAGGCTGGACGCCTCTCTTCTGTAGGAAGATGTATTGCTAGGGCATTCTAATTAGATGTGCTTGTGCTTTTGCATTTCCATTTTCAGACGTTCTTAACTTGTCAATATTTTCTTACTTCATTCATGCTTAATCTCTGCTAGAGTTCAAACAAAATTAGTCGCTTTTAAGGCTGAAGAGAACTGGATGGGGAAGGAGATACAGCAGATTCTATGTAACAGTACAAACATGTAATGTCTTTTGAAGGGCTGCCTAATGGAAATGGCTGAGGATAGAAAATGGAACATAATATGGAATGAGCCCTTCAGCGGGAATGCTTTGTGTTCCAGGAGAAATTGTTTTTGATTTGACACTTTTATGAGCCTTTAAAAACGGCACTTGATGCATTTTCAGTAAGCTTTTCTTAGTGTTTTTTCTCTGAAGACCTGATGCAGTGTCCTGTGAAGATGGTGAGAGTCTTTCCACTGCTCGCAGTATGTATTGAGTCCACGTACTGCCAGTGACCACGCTAAGCACAGATATGCATGCGTGGTTTTTCATCCACTTCTCCACTGTGTTTGTTACCAAAGGAGATAATGTAGGGTAGCAGTGACTGGTATGCTAACAGCATTTTCCACTCACTAATGGTTAGCATAGTTTGTGGCAGAGCTGGAAACAGAAGCTAAATGCTTTATTAAGCAAGTTTTCTTATCCTCTAATCCATACGATGGTCAGAAGAAGGGGTTTTTAATATTCAGGAAGGATATGCCTAAATTCTGCAGCCTATGAAACTAGCTACTCCTGTTCACCTTCATTTGTTGTGCTTTTCGAAACCTTAGGAGAATCACTGTGTAGTGTAAAATAGTGCTGTGCGCATTTAAAAACAGCAGATGTAACACTTGGAATATGAGTGAAACGGAGGTGGGTTCAATTCCAGATCAGATGCTCTGTCTGCTGCTGGAGTGACTGATCAAGTCAAGTGCATCTGGTAGATAAATGCATTAATAATTACTTGTCTGTATCATCATGGGGCTGCAGGATTTTTGTGGAATGTCAGCAAAGGTTTTTACCTTTTTGTAAAAATGAGTATTTTTACGAAAATAAACTTTTTTCCACACTCTCCACAATTTGTCTGCTTCTTTTCTGCTGTTTTGACAAATTGTCTGTTATAAATTGTGATTATGATTAGCGTTCATATGGTAATTAGAAGCAGCTTATGTTATAAATATGACAGTCTTCTAATGGTTATAAAAGCACGTTCAAAACATGCATCCACTTTTTTTATAGAACATCCTCTTAAATAGGTCTGTGTCAGGATGTGAAGGATACATACAGCCTTGATGGATAAGCAGAGAAACAGAATGCCTACTAAGACAATTAATAGGGAAATAGTTAACTGTCAGTGTTTGTGATCATAGCAGAACATCAGAATTAGCCAGTTAAGCAGCATAAAAGAACCTCATGTAGACTTCTAGTATTTTCATTCTGTACACTCGTTTGCAGATTTGGTGCAACTGTAGGTTATTTTGCTTAGGTAGCTAAAAAGTTTTCACCTTGAACTAAACTTTTTCTTAAAAACTTTTAAGTTATGGTTTTGGCATCTAAAATTTGTTGGAAGATTCATCTCTGCCTACACAATCCAGTTAGTTCTACCATTTTGCCAACATCAGCAAAAGATGAGCTGTTCCGAAAGTTCATGGTACTACCGGAAGCCTGGAGTGTCTGCAGCTGATATCTGTCTTTGTCCTTCTCACAGAACGAGCAGGCATTTGAAGAAGTGTTCCAAAATGCAAACTTCAACACATACGAGTTCAGGATCCGAGTAAAACAGGAGACTTACAACGTAAGTATCCCCCAAAAGGCAAATAATGTAGCGTGTGGCTTTTGTAGTTTCGCTTGTCTGCATAGGAGGTGGCTTCCTCCTCTTATTTGTGGGGAGAATTTTCCAAAGATACTTGCTTACACAAATCCTGCCAGTCTTGAGCAGTGAAGGAGGGATCTGCTGTCATTAACACTGCTCCCTCTCAGGTTCACCAAGCCTGGCTTGTTTCAAATGAAAACAACATAGCTGCTCTGGGGGGCAACGTTGCACCCCCAGCCAACCCTGATACCAAGAGCACCGAGTTACTGGGGCAGAAGAAGGTTAGAACCAAATGCCTGGAGTGCTTATCGTTCTTCTTTCACATACCATATTTCTCTTTCACAGGATGAATCTCGTATTAAGGCCACAGCAGTGGACATCAAACCTGTGAACTACAAAGAATACAGCAAGAGGTTGATCGCAAGCATCAGGAGAAATGCTCAGCTACAGTGAGGAGGCTGGTGCTGACTGATAGAAGCTAGAACTTCCAGGAAAAACTCAATAGATGATACTGCATTGACTTTTTCCCCACCCTGCGTGTCACAATTTGGCATTAGTTACACCATGCATGGTAGACCAAGTGTAGTGGGCTAAGTGATTTAACGCACTTCTCTGAAGATACGCCTCTGGTAGGTAAGAGTGCACTCTAATGGCCATGATATTGTAGCCTGTTGTGTTCTATTAAGCTGTTACAGCACTAAAGAGGAGTCTCTAGACAGATTGCCAGGATCTTTAGACAAAGCATTCAGCATGTCTGAAGTAACTTTGCTTTCTTACTATATGTAAAGCTGAATTATATAACCATTGTGTCTTCTTTGCAAGAAAGTAGTGACAACCTTGGCACTTTGACTTGTTCAGCAGAGGGTAGGAGGAACAGTATCATACAGCTTTCAGATATGGACGAAGAAGAACAGGTCTATTAGCGCAGGTTAGTTCCTTTCCATAGAATTCAAAGGCTTTCTCTTTCCACAGGTGCCATGCAGTTGTTAATGCTTGGAATGGCAATATGGTTGAATTATTAATCAAAGACCTATCTCTTATATCTGAAGAATATCCTTCCTTCAGGGTTTAATAGACTGAGTCAGATGGGTCTGATATTAATCAAAATTGTCTCTTCTGAGGAAGGCAGATAAGCATTGACTCTCCATCCCCCAGGGAAATCTAGGCAACTACAAAGCTTTGCTTTAGTTTTCTCTTCAATTAATACTATTGGTTTTTGACTGGTTTGAGCACACATTTCCTGCCTATACATGTTTTGTATGTTTGTATGTTCAGTTTCTTTGGTTTTGTTTGTAATGGTATTAATCAGAAACAGGTCTTTAAATGGGGGGAGCTTTGTTTCAATAAACACTCTTTAATTCCTGTGTAGTGAATTTTGCTTTCTTTGAACACCAAAGACTTCTCATTACCGGAAAGCAATTAATTAGCTTTCATAATAAGCATTCACTTGGGGGAGATGTTACCTTATTACAAACTCTTAAGGTTAGACTGAAGAATGGAGACTTCTTTGCCTGATGTTAACAGCATGGAAATGCAGTGATATTTTCACCATTTCTGTGCCTGAGAATGCTGATGAGCTGGCACTTCTGGGATTTTTATTGACGTTTACACAGCAGTCTAAAACTAACCAGGCTTTGAGATTTGTTCAGACATAGAGCTAGTACAGAAAACAGTAATTATGCTACTGGGCTTTTCAGTCAGCGGAGCATGCTAGCTCTGTGTGCTCCTAATCACATTAATTATGTGTTCCCTGGCTGCAGCTCACAGCTTGGCATTTGCTGCACAGCTCCAAGCATCCAGGCAATACTGCAGTGGGTCTCTGGTAGCAAAACTTAAATTTATTTATTTATTTTGCTCTGTAGAGCACTGTTTCTTCATGTATTCAGTTGGTGCCCTTTATTTCCCGTGATTTCCTGTTTGTCATCTTAAGTCTTTATGTTTAAGAACTGTAAATGCCATTTCCATTGATGGACATGAAGGACTTTATTCTGGGCCCATTAATTGCGCAAACAAACCCTTCCTCTTTTGATTCTGAGGATCATGACTGGGTTCTTCTGCTGATGTCTTGAATTTTTTATTGAAGTATTTGTTCCCTCTGACCTTGCTTATAAAGCGTTGACTAGAAAATTACAGTCTTCAGCAGGGTTCTGGATTGACAAATGGCAGGTTAGTGGTGATAATCTATCTTTCCACTCTGCTAACCAGTCTTTTGGTTCTGTTCTTCTGTTCCTGTCCCTCCTTCCCAGTTTGAGGGGACTGGTAGCGAGAGGAAACGCGAAATGTTCCTTGAGGCTATTTCCAGTTCTCAGGCCTGTATATGCTGGGAAGTGTTTTTATGGGCGTTGGTGTTAGTATGTACGTGCTGGCATTGCGGCTTTCTGGGATGACGTTGCACAGCCGCCTCTGTTGGGGAAGCTCGTTCTCCCAGAGGGAATCGCTGTGCATCCGTATGGCTGGGTTTACTATGCCATCAGCCAGAGCACTAGAGATGGAAAGTATCAATACTCGGGGGTATTAAGGTATCTTGCAGGATCAGCCGAACGACCTTGAGAGCTGGAACAGAAAATCAACTTAAAACAGTTTGTGAGAAAAGTCATTTATTTGAGGACTAATGCAAAAAAAAAAAAAAAACACCACCCTCTGCTATAAAGTGGATGCTCATTAGTGACTGAAGAGTTGGAGGGTTTTAATCATGCTTTAATCAGCTAGTATATGATAACAACATCAAGCTATGTAAGGCCAAGGTATTTCTAGTATAGCTATACAAGTACCGTAGCATTATATAAGCCTCTGCTGTGAGATCTCATCTCGAATGCTATGTACCGTTCTGGTCTGCTACGTATAGATGCAAAAAAGAATCCCAGCTGGGGCGAGTACAGAGGAGGACTGCACCGCTGAGTAGGAGAATGAAGATCTTTTTTAGGAGGGGCCTAGAAGAGCTAATTTAGCAAAATAATCCTGAGGGGGGGGGGGATATATGATTTCCCACTTATATAAAATATATATGCATATATCCATCTATCTTGCTTCCTTCCCCTGATCATAGGCTAGAGCTGTTGAAGAGAATTGGTTAATAAATAGTTTGTCAATCAGAAGGAAAGTGAGGTTCTGAAGCAGCTGCCTAGTTGAGGAGTGAGGGCAGGGAAGCTGTGGAGGTGTCTCCACTCTCTCTTCCCACCTCGTTGCCAAGTGGCCACGGCCATCCAAACTCTGGTAGATCCCTGGAGGCACACTGACACGGGCTATGGAAAACGGGACTCTTCAGAAGGCTCTGGGCTCTTTTGACTGTGCTAATTAAGGAGAATTGAGTGGGCTCACAATGCTAATTGGGATTATTGGCAAACAAGCCTGTGTCTTTCTTCCCTTCATCATAAATCTCCCCCTCCTAGCGTCCAGGTTATTGCTGGATGGCTTCAACCATTATCTGGGCAGGACGGCTGAATACGTATTTGCTCAGTTGAAAGGATGTTGGAATACTTCATAAGTAGATCTCTGTGAGGTGAAGATTCCTGCGGCTGCTAATGTTTTGCTTTAAATTAAATGTACAAAGCGAAGATGAAATTGGGAGACTGCTGGTTTTGAACAGGCAGATGCAAGGGCAATTACATGAGAACAGAAAGTTCTGCATGGCCGAGGGAAGATCTGGAGCGTGCTTTGACGTGCCGCGTTCAGGTAGTTTGCTGTTTGTGTTAATTCCCACTGTTACGATTTAACTATGTTTTCACTGTACGTGAATTTTAAATTAATTGTTAGTGACCCTTAAGAATCTCTGGAGGGGAGATTCCATTCGAGTCACATCTGGTTTTTAAGATGCATCAGGTGGGGTTTGTTGGTTGGTTCCCCCCCCCGGAATAAAGCTTTGAGCAGTAATATATTCTAAGAGCTGTTGTAAAAAATAAATGGTGGTCTTGCATGGATCAGAAGCGACCGCTCTGCCTGTGTTTGGTAGCTGGTTGCTTTACGCTGCGTACGCTGTGCCTGGCAGCTTGGATGAGTGTGTATGTGTGTGTGTGCGCGTGTGGGCTTCGGCGTTCCAGCACGATGGGATTGTCCTTTTAGTGCACTGGGCGTGAGTGTGGAAGTTGATGAGTCTGATGTTTTGATTCTCCGTGATATTTGCATTCGCTGCCCAAGATACAGCATAACATCTTGAGGGGGGGAGGAAGATATACTTTCCTTCCGTGTCCTGTTTCGTCATCTTTCCTTTCCTTTTGCCTTCTTTTTTTCTGGCCCTCGATGGAGCCACTTTGGAGAAGAGCCTCATAGGCCTTCTTCCTCACCACAGCCGGCCTCAGCGGCTGGAGGGGTTGCTTCTCCGGCAGCCATGGGGCTGCTTAGGTGACTCAGATGGGAAAGAAGGAGAGATTTTATATCATTTTTTATAAAAGGCTCAGGAGAATGTGAAGTGGAGCAGGCTGCCTACTTCCAAAGCCTGTCTTCAGGGAAGGGAGTGGTCTGCAGCCTATTATGCATTATAAATATTGGCGTAGCACAGTAAATATTGGTAATCTTATTACAGGGGGTGGAAATTCTCTTTAATATATTATCTGTAAGGACGCAAGAGGCCCATGGACCTTCTCTCAGTTTTTTAGTCTGTTTTTTCATGTTTACATTTTTACATTTCATTCATATGCATATTTAAAAAAAAAAACCAAAAGGTGGTTTGACTCACCAGATGGATTCTTCATGAGCACTGTTATGCATTTTTCTGTGTATTTTATTTGAATACTTAGGTGTCTGTGTTTGGGGGGTGGGGTATTGTTTGTTTTTAGTTTTTTCTTGTTTATAGTGCATTGATTTGTTGTTAAATTCAGCCTCTCTACCATGCCAAAAGCATGCCTTGGGGAGTGTTTCTAGGCTGCTTGTAGTACTTTTCTTTTTCCATCCTTGTATATAACTTGCAAGTTATTTAAAATAAACTGGATACTTGTAAAGGCATTTTTTTAATTTGTCCCAAACCTCTTGCCCTTTAAAGGGAGATTTTAAAAGAAAAAAGTCCTCCTGAGCTCCTTTTCTGTTGCCTGATGTGACTTTTCTTTGGGCTCAGCCTGGCTGAGCTCGGTGAAGGTCCCACGTGAGTCTGTGACTTCTCCTGGGGATGTATTTTCCCAGGACGGTCCAGGTTATGATAAAGGCACCTCGAAAGCTGCACTGCAGCAGACGACTGTGCGGAGATGCACCAGAAATGGGTTCTTTGCTCTGAGAGTTTGTCCTCGGAAAGTTGGCTGAGCAGAGCTGGGTTTATCTGATGTAGAAATGAAAGATGTGAACATTTGTCATGTCCACTCTGACATCACCATTGAGCAATTAAGAAAAAGAAATCTAATTTTTTTTTGCTATCAGTTTAGCTCTTGGAATTCCCTCATGGCTTATTGTACAAAAGGCTGAAAAATAAGAGTAATAATCCGATTTTTGTCTGTTTCTAGTGTTTTATGTTTTCCATTAAGGCCTTGCTGGTATGCTGCACTGACTTTTTGAACTGCAGGATCAAAAAATACTCCTCCCTTTTTTCTTTTTTTTTTGGTGAAGACTGTCTCTGAGAAGGATAAATATTATTGATTGAGGTATTTAATACACTAATGAAACCCACAATTATTGACTATGTAATTAATATACTGTCTAAAAGTAAAGTTTGACAGCGCATATAGAAAAGCTATATTGACTTGCGCTTCTTTGGCAACGTGCCTCGCAGGTTTTTATTTATAGACATCGAAACACGTTCTTCTTCAAGTAATGATTCAATCCCACTTTCTGCTTGCCACAAGCTAGAAGGCTGCCGTTCTTCTTGCTGACTGTAAGGCTTTCACATTATCTGTGGGGAACTAACATTTTCAGCGTTTAGCTCGGCTGCCTATCGCGTTCGATTTGGGCGCTGGAGCAGTCGTGTGCACGGCGCTGTTTCTTTCAGCTGGGAAACCAGACTTTCCCAAGCAGCTTCCAGCTTTTTGGAAGCATGTTTGCAGACTTTTTTTTTTTTTTTTTTTGGCTCGCTTGTGGTTTTGCTGACCTTGGTGAGTGACGAAAAACACAGGAAATCCGAGGGACACCTTGATAGACCTGGGAGGGTACTATGAGGCGGAGGATTTCCTATCAGTGTGGCCGCGTTTGTGTTTTCAAAGGAGCCCTTGTGGATGCTGGGGGAGCGTGAGCTCTGGTTGAGGCTTAAGGTGATACGTGGTTTTGTTCTAAGCTAAAGTGGCTTTTCTTAAGCCTAGCAGCATGATTTAGTCTTCTCCTTGATGTGACAGATGATATGCAGCCTGGTGTGTATTCCTGCCTTATTCCAGGGTTCGATGGGGCTGCATCCCCATGGTTTTGGCTGACCCCCGGCTGGTAGCTCACCACATCTCCCTCAGCCTTGCTTGTCTTCCCCGGCAGGTTCTGCTTGCAGCCCAGCCTCGTGTCCTCTGCTGCTGCTTAAGTTGCCATAAACTGTGTTTAAATTGCCAGGAAGCTGAAGCTACATTTATAAATGGCTTTAAGTTGTTCGTGTGCCCTGTGAAATGTTAAACTTCTTAGCACCAGGTGAAGTTATTTACATCGAACTCAGAAGCTGATAATGAAGGTTTTTTTAGATTTCAAGTGATTTAAAAAAAACTTCCAAATCCCAAGTGTATCAGCTATCTGGTAATTGGAGCTTGTGCTGTCATTAAAAATGACAGCTTTCTCCAATAACATTCTTAGTGCTTGTAAAATGCAGCTAACATAACCTATATTTAACTTGTATTAGCTAGAATTTCCTTTCCATGCTTGCTTACTTTCAGAGCTTTGGTGCGAATACTGAGGTCCTTCTCTATTCATGAACCACGTATTATTTTGCCTGGTTGGAAGAATTGAAAGCTTTTAAGCAGGGCTGGACAGCCGGGTATCTCTGTCGTGCTTTCCCCAATAGAAGTTTCTTTCAGCCAGTAAGTAGGAGCCATTCTTTGAGCAGAAATAAACGTTAAGCAATAACACGTATTGCAAGAAAGCCCAATTTTGCTGAAGGTTAGCAGAAAGCTGCTATTCCTTAACCCTGCTGAACAAACAAAGCCTTCTTTTAATTTTATTCCCCCCCCCCCGCGGTCAGTTAAAAACATTTGCATGTTGAATCGTTAAGGCACTGTCCCATAATTGAGATGCTGGGTAGCAATCTGCTCCCCTCCTCCGCCTGGAAATGTTCCACACAGAGCCCTCTAATTAAACAGAAAATGGTTTGTCATGTGTAACTGCCTCTTCTGAATGTAACAAACTCATTTCAAGAGATGCCAACACCATCTTTATAGCTGTTTTAATAATCTTCTCTTGAATCAGAGAGGGCTCTAACCTCGTATTTCACTTCACCAGCTGTTTATTTAGCTGGTTTGGTTTTTTTTTTTTCTCTTCCACTGAGAACGTGTAGACTTTTTTTTTTTGTGTGTGTGTGGAAATCCTCATTAGAGTAACTGAGTTTAAGTCTGTGAAATAGTCTGCTAGGGCTGCTGCTTTTAAGCATTACTATTTACAGTGGGAGCACGTGCCAGCTTTCAGCTGCGAGCCCTGTCAATCACCAGCCTGTCACCGGGAGGGGGCCCGAAAAGCTCCGCTGCCATCCCCGTTTGCTGGGGAACGAAGGTGTTTCGGCAGTTTCCAAAGCTAACATCTATTTTGCAGACAGATGTGCGTGCCACAGCCACCCTCTGCACACGCCTGTAATAGAAACCATTAGCTTCTCCACCACCCCAGCGCAGAGCAGAGCTGCAGTGTATTCCTAATGCATGAAGTGTGGTCTGGGTAGGACACAAATAGTGTAGCAGATTACCAGGTAAAATTGGCTTTTACCTCTCCCCCATCCTTCTCAGACACTTTCCTGCCAAACTTCAGCTTTTAAGTCGGCGCTCAAAGAAATTCTCTCTGTGTAAAAGGCCTCTTGCTGCCTTTTAAATTGGCTAATGTTTGGCAGAAAATCCGAATAGCGGGTACAGTTATTTAGTGCCTTCATTACTTACTGCCTGCAGACTTTCTCTGATATTAGTGGCTCCTGTTTATTCAGGGCGTGCTTGTGTCTGCCTCTCTTCTGCCTGTCTTTTGGATAGGTGAGGGACCTGTAGGAGCTGACGGTGGCATCCCACGGCCTCACCTCCCGGGAAAGTGCTTTTTCTTTGGACAAACCCCATCCCCTGTGCTGAGAAGGAACACCCATCCTTGCCGTAACGGCTTGCTGCACAGTAGCACTGGTTAGAAGACGAGGAGCAGTGTTCTTCCAACAAGCCATGTTGTTAACATCCAGCTGGGATGTGAAAATCACTTCTAGGTTTATATCTCTAAATATTGCGAGCCTGATGCCACCATCTTCAAAAAAGGGAAGGAACAGCAAGCCGACTCCTGTCAGTTTGTTAGAGCATATTTATAACTCAAATGCTAATTCCTGCTCTTGACTCATAATAGCTTCTGAATTCTGAATCTTTAAATTCCGGATCTCATGTTTTGAGGTTAATCCATTCAGATAGATTGGGAAGCAGAATTTATAATTTGGAGAAGTAATGTCAGTCCTTCTTTGCCTCAGCCCGTCATTTCATGTTGGCAATAGGTCCCACCAGCAAGCCAATAGTTGACCCTTCCTTATAGACTAGTCAAAACCAACGTATTCATTTTATCTGACTTGAGACTGCAGTTTCCTTCATACTCATACCTTGGCCCATAAGCTTAAGAGTCGCAATAACTGGCTGTCAGCGTACTTGCCTGATTCTGATTTAACTCATTCAGCTTATTGTGAGCCTTAACCTATTTTCTGTGCTGTCTCCAAGTGTACAGGTTCTGCAAAGAGATTAATAAGACCAAAAAAATATATCTTAATTTTCAAACCTCTCCCATGAAGCAATACAGACTTGCGGGGTTTGAAGAAAGAAGCAGCATTAATGTACCACCCGTCAGCGGACACAGCCTTGAGCATCAGTCCTTAAGTGATCCTTTGCAGTAAGAAGCCTGTATCACCGTAGCTCTTGTTGATGCTAAAGCTCCAGGAGCCGCCTTCACCTTCTAGAAAGCTTTGCTTGACTTGCTCTTGTTATACTTTGGTCTTGTATGGGACCGCGGAGAGAGCATGCTCATTACTAAGCAAAATTTAAGAAAAAGAGTAACATTCTTTTTCTTTTAAAGAAAAAGAGTAACTGTATTTTGATGAGAGTTTTAATTACTGTGTTTGGAAACACAAAAAGATAAAGCAATGAATGTGAATTTCTTTTTGAAACTTTAACACTTAGTTTCTGATATTTTTTCTCGTTTTCCCCCCAGTTAACAAAACTGGTGGAAGATCACATCGTTTGCATGATCCCTGGTAATGTCATTTCCTATGACTAACGAGATGTCATCTGGTGTTAATGACTGGTCCGGTCCCTAAGCAGCAACCTATTCCCACACTTTACCTCCTATTCTTTTGAGCAGTTCAAGGACTTTTGGTATCTCGTGTCTCCCGTCCTTTGTGCTTTCCCTTGAGGAGCAGCCCGATGGCCAGACATGCTGTGTCCCCTCTCCCAGCTCAGGTTTCTCATTGAATTTGTCAAACCTAAGGTGGATAATTTAGCATTCCCCCCCAGGGGTGTTTAGACTCCGCTTCTACACCTTAGTTTATTGTGGTGGGTGCTAAGTGTTTACGGGGGGGGGGGGG
>VYXH01006646.1:70933-96741 GCA_013397275.1 Burhinus bistriatus
GCGGGGGGCGCGGGGGGGGGGGGGGGGCCATTCATCCCAACTGAAGCTTGCAGAACGTAGTGTGCCAGCGGTGTGTGACTGCACCCATAAATCCCCCTTCCAGGAGTTCTTGGCTCTGCACTTTCTAAGTAGGCTTGTAGCAAACACCTTGCAATGCATATTCATTATTTCAGCTTTGTTTAATGCATAAAGCTTGGGGGGGGAACGAAGTGGCTCCTCTCACCAATTTGTCTTCCTTGAGCTAATCCACTTCCCCTGCTTGGCACAGCTAACTTTTGGTTGTGATATTTTGCGTCTCGCAGAAGCAAGTTTTAATTGCACTACAGAAGTCCCTTTCTGCCAATAGTTCATTAGCCTTCATGAACGCTCCAACTGAAGAATAGTCTCTCCGGATTAGCATCATCTTCCAACGTGCCCTTCTTTTTGGATCGCTGTCAGGCGAATTGATAAAAGAATGTTTCTGGATTGAGCCAAAAAGTACTGGGGGTGAGCTACAACAGTCTACAGGCTACCAGACAAATGAGCAAAAACCAGGGAAAGCAATAATTCTGCATTCAGGACGTCACAGGCATGGCAGGAGCTTGGAAGGTCTAGATTAAAATGTAGCTATTTTTCTTCTGGATATAGGAAGAAGGGATTTGGTGCCAGTCAGAAGCAAAGCCTACCCGATTCCGGCAGGAAGCTAAATTCACTGCAACAGTTTCTCTAAGAGCCGGAGAGCAGCCGCAGTGCCTAATCAATAGGCAGAATCCAGAGGTGCTGGCAGAAATGTCTCAAATATGCCTGCGGTAATTAACTCTGAATTACCAGGTGTGTATCTGAAACCCTTAAACGATCATTCTAGGATGTCGCGAACAGTTTCGTGCAGCTAAGTGCTGCCTGGGCTCTTCCTCTCCATAAAGCTGTTAGTGACCCCGCTTTGCATCAGCGGGGCAAGCGAGCTCCGTGCTGCTGCTAAAGCTGAAGGTGATCCGGCAGTGCAGCCACTGGAATAACCCTTGGAAATAGGGTTTAGGCTATAAACCTTGTTTCAGCGATCTCGTAAGAGCCATTCATCCTGGGAGATAAGTCATCGTGCGCCCGTCTTTAAAAAGGACTGGCTCAGCTATTGTCTGCATAAAATCACCTTTGTTTATAGTGCATTTTCTAGTGGCTCAACCAGCAGAGTAAAATTTAAATAAGTAATTATCGTGCAGAAGGCACATGCTAAATGGAACGGTTTCGCTGGCTGCTCTGCCCTTTTGGCTGCACTCTGAGCACCAGACGACTCCTTCGGTAATCAGGTGGGTTCCAACAGGCGGATTTTGGCAGCTCGTGCACCTTTGCTCTAGGAGCACTCTTGCTACTCAGGGTCTGCCGAAGCAAACTTAAATCAGCTAAATTATTGGTACAACCCAAGAAAAACAGGAGTTTAGAGGTTAGGATTTTGGGGGGGGGGGTTGTTTGTTTAGGGTTTTTTAATTTTTTATTTTGGGTTTTTTGGGGGGAGGTTTTGGGGAAGGTTTTGTGTTGGGGTTTTTTTAACTCGGAAAGGCAAGAAGCACAGAACCTGGGCTTGTTGGTTTTTTTTTTTTATCCCAGTAACTTAACGCAGGGATTTTAACTTGGTGTCCCTCTAAAAACTGGCCCTTCGGAAAGCCACCGACGCTTCTTCCGGAGCCAGCAGGTGGAGCTTGAAGAATAGCATCAATTTCCAACCCCATTTGTGCTAGAGCCCATTGAGTGGGAGCTATCTGTGCTGAAATCCTGATTGAATAAAAATTGTTCATTATGCAAACTGTCTGGTTCAGTACACAGAGGCAGCCCCCAGGCACGGACCCCAAGTAGCTGCTTTCTCTTTCCCCAGATTAAAACATATGAACTGCTTTGATGTAATCTTATAACAAAGCCTAATGGAAATTTTATATCCTCTGAAGTTGACTGTCATTTCTCATTGCCCTGCTTCCTCTGTCCTATTAATACTCCAATCCAGAGAGCCGAGGCTGGACTTGCGCTCTTTTTGCTCTCAAATACGGTATGCTTCCCCGTCCATGTTTAAGTTTTTATTTATGTTTAAATACTGTTAGATTACATTACAGTATGTTTAATCCCTTGTTTTTTCCATAGCTATTTATCATTTTAATGGAATGCTGCAGAATATTACATTGTGCAATGTGTTTAAATTGATAAATTGTATTAGAAAAATATTGGATAGGATTTTTAATGGTAAGTGGGGCTTTAGTAGATATATTTTCTCATTAGTAGACTAACTGCACACAGACTGCATGAGGCTGGAATGTTAAGGATTTTGGGATAAGCTATATTTATGACTTATTTGACTAATTAAGGCACAATTTTATCATAAAGTTTTTCCCAGACTTTGCTGAGCAGGATGAAGGAGGAAAACTTGCCCCAGTGCAGTTACTCTACAACATCAGTTGCCATAACAACTTCATGCAATACTATATTTTTACTTGAAATTCCTTTTAAGACTCAGTTGCTGTAATAATTTGTTTCAGCTGCTAAAAGGCATGTTTCTCTTTGTGGTGGTTTCAAGGCTCTCATTACAGTAACAAAAAAGTGGTTGTGTTAATATAGACTCTTTTCATTTCAACATATGCAAAAGTTCAATAGACTCCAAAAATAGAATTAAAGGGTGGAGGTGATGAATCTGCTATAAAATCTCTTCCAGTCTTTAGGAAAGAGGAATGGGCTTAGCTGGTGAAGGTGAACTTTATTAACAGCCTTAAGGAGAGGTGCTGCTGCTACTCCGTCCCCGTAATTATTGCACCCAATGGGAATCTAAAAATACAACTTCACGTTGTATATCCCGCTGCCTGGCATCAGACCCATGCCACTTAGCTGCAACCGGGGACGGAGGGCATATTTGCTCTCTAGAAGAGTTGAGGCATGAGCTGGTCATCTTTTCAGTGATGCTCTTGCTATTGGAGTAATGGGTGAAGCTGGTCCTGAAGTCTTTGTTCAGGAGAACAGCAGAATGAAGCTTCAGCTCCTCCTAATGTATCTGCTCCTTTAATTCATTAAATAATCACCTCACACTGAACATATATTGTCTAGGTTTTGGCCACGGGCGTACTAGAAGTGTAAAAACAATTTTCAGGCAGCCTGGAGTGTCGTCTGATTTCTGATTCCGACGTTAATTTAGTGGAAGGCGAGGAGCGCATGATAAGAAAGTTGCTTGCTTTTATTTTTAACCCTTTCCCAGAGCTTTGGTGACTGTTGCTTTCTCCCAGGAACACGCTGTGCTGTCGCTGCCCCTGCCCGTTGAGCCAGCCTTGCACTGTTCTAAATCCCCCATCTGGCTTTTGGCATCTCACGGTTGAGGCAGCAATTCCTCAAACAAGTTCTTGTTCTAGTTCAGCATATGGACCCTCTTTCTACTGGTGCCAGGCAAATAACAAAGTTTTAAGCTGTTTGGTTAATTGAGGCAGTCAAAATACGGCTTCTTTTTCATCGTCTCCGGGCTTCTCGGGTCTACGGAGCAAGACGAGGAGATGTCCCAGTGGCTTGTCCAGGCGTTCCTTCTAGGGACGATGCAGAGGCAGGAGGGGAATCTGCTGTCTCCAAAGCTGTCCATGTGCAGGCTCGACCGGGGAACTGAGCTGGCGTTTCGATTTTGGTGCTATTCAAGTGCCAAAAGATTGTGACCTTTCTAATAAAGCCCTTTTGGAGCAGGGTTGTGCTGTTGGGAGTGAAGAAACCGCTTTCCTTCCAGGGCAGAAGGAGGACATTTGCTTTCTGGAGCCAATGATGTGCGGAGAGCCTACGCCCACCTTTAGACCTTGGCTCCAGAGCACGGAGAGGAGGCACCCTCACTGCGGGAAGGAGAAAACACCAAACCTCTTTAAAGCTGTATAGATCCCACCACTCCATCTCTTTGACGTTATTCTGAACCCGGGTCTGCCATTTTACAGATCTCCAGCTGGACCGTAGCCTTCTGATACGATTATGACTCTCTTTTTCCTGCATTGTTTGTCTTCACACCCCCCCTCCCCTTTCTAATCCTGGTTCTCCATGCTGAATTGAAAGGGTTAAAATGGTTGTATTTTGCATCCGTTCTCTCTGGTCCGTTCCAACCACGACCCTTGGATCTTTAGTAACAGCGGAGATGATGGTCATTTAATGCAGCCCCCTGCCTGCAGCAAAATCTTCATCAAGCTTTTCCTGCAGCCTCCCTCAGGCAGCTCATCTTGTTGCTTAATTGTCTTTATGCTTTCTCACAGCTTCATATTTTGACTGTATTTCCCTCAAACTGCAACCGTGGTTTGGTTGTGGCTCAGGAGAGTGACCCCTTTACAACTCGGTGCCTGTCAGCCCTGGCTGTGAAATTTGGGCTGGGCAAATTATCTTGGGTGAGTAGAGATGATAGAAAAGGGCATGTCTCGCCATGAAAGATGAATCATTCCTTTGCCTTTTACTCCTTGTTGTAGTAACATTATTCCTGAGGAATTTTTTGCTATTTATGTGATTGTCAGATGCAATTCCATCAGAATTACAACGGAATTCAGCACGAATTAGTGGCCACTTAACGTTATAGAAAGCTGCGATGTAAATGTACTCCATGATCTCATCTACAACTCACTCCTTAGCGGATGCTTCAAGGTAGTTTTTTTTCCTAAAGTGGTCATAAATTGCAACCAGTCATTGGACTCCCTCCAGTCCTAGAGCAATTACTGGGCCAGTTCAGCTGAAGGGTTTGATCAGGTGTTTTACTAGCAGGATTTTATTTCACTAAATGAACATCTCCTAAAGAACCAGGAATGTAATATTTACACGTTAAAGTGCTGCCGTAATGGCACTGCATTTAACTTCGCTAGGAGACCAGGAATCCCGTGGTAAAATGCCTGATAACTGCTGCATTTACCAGGGGAATGAATTTATAGCGGTTGAATTCCTCCGGCAGAACAAAGGGCTGTATTATGAAAGCACCCTCTTCTCTCTAACAAAAGCTTTGAGCCAGTCCTGTTTCTTGCTCTAGGAGACGGCACGGTGTTGCTTTGCATCATTGCGGTGGTTGCCTTGCCCGACTGCCTGGAAATATTATGGATAAGTAAAAAGGGGGAGGGGATGTCATCCTTCTGTTTTACCCTCCGCAGGTCGCGTATGACTTAATCCCGTTTGGAAATTCTGGGAGAGGTTCTCCATGGAAAGCGGCTATTACGTGCGAGCTCGGTACGTAGAGTGGCGATGTAGGTGGGACTCAAATCTGCCTACTCCAGCCTGGAGTACCCATCCTCCCGGTGAGCAGGAGTGCTCGTGACGCAGCTGCAGAGGGTTCCAAAGACCGTCCCTTGTCCATGGACCATCCCGTCTCCCCTTTCCATGGCTGGGGCTTGGGACGAGCATGCTCGCACCGCAACACCGTGCCATCTTTACCCCTGGCTTGCATTAGCTGTATAAATAACTTGTGTTTAGCTATGCGGCTTCCCTTTCCCTCTATTTTCTTCCATTGGTATTAATAGTAGCTAATTATTGCTTTTACTATTAGGTCATGTGTTGTAAATACACTAAATGCGGTACGCATCCCGCGTGCGCTGGCTTGTGTGCTAATGCCTGGATTCTGCCTCTTAACATGCAGCCTAATTGCCTACTTGCACTGCGCTGCCTGACATGCTATTTTTTGGGATAATTGCTCCCGAAGTCTCAGCATTTTAATGTAGTCGGTATTACATGGTCTAGCTAAAAATTGTTCAAAACAAACCTTGGGTCCCATCCCAGAAGAAATCATGTCAGAGCTTCCTGGGAAAAACAGGGAGCTTTTTCTCCTCTCTTCTTCCTCCTCTCGTCTTCCTCCCCTCTTCCCTGCAGCTCGCTGTGCTGGGATCACCGGGGTTGCAGAATCCCCTGGGCGCAGAGCCCTGCGCCAGCCCCCAGCCGTCACTCTGCTGCCTGCATCCATGGGTGGCTGTGAGATGAGTCAGTGACAACCTGGTCACTAGTGAAAAATCTTTTTAATTATTTAAGTGGTGGTAAACGCCTGCTCTTATTGGTATGGGCATAAACTGTAGCTTTGCTAATTTTCCTCTTTAATCTCTCCTGGAAGAGCTGAGTGCCTGCTCTCCTTGGCGTTGTGTTTCCCTAAAGAGCGATGCTTTGAAGAAGTCGGCTCCCTGCTCAGGATGCTGATGTGAACGAGTCCCTCGGCAAACAAGTTTCAGGCTTTTACCCTAAAAGCACTTGAGGGTTATTTGTGAGCGTAATGTCAAGACAGCCAAATGGGAGATGTGTGCCCCGTTCAGTTTTAAACCGCGCAGCACTGTAAGCTTCCCAGGTGTGACGTTAGTGCTGATCTTGCCTTTTTCTCCACTTTCCATCTGGGAGACGGAATAAAGCAGAGCCCCACTTTGCCTTCCGCAAGGAGACTGTCTCCTCTACTGACAGCTCCAAAAGAAATGCTCCCGTTGCTCTTTATGGGACCTTTAGCTTCCCCCTCTCAGGCCGATAATGCAGAGACTGCTCCTTTGCAAAGGCAGCGCGTTGTGCATAGGTGTGTTCCCTTCAGCAGCAGCTGACGATGGTAGAAGCAAGGCATGCCCACTTAGCTGTATTGCTGCAGAAGAGCTAATTTTCCTCCCTTTCCTACTCTTTGGGGCAGAGCAGAACATATGTGCTGTTACCTCTTAATTCTTCTGTAGGGCATTAGGACTAATAAAAACCTTTGGGGGTTTCTGACGTGAGAAGCAGCTGATGTTGCCTGCTAAGAAACAAAAGACTGGTTTAAAAAAAAAAAATAAAATAAAGCCCCGTGTACTTCTTCCAGTAACAGCGATGGTAAAAAAGCTTGTGACCCCCCTCCCGTGGCAGGTGATGCTCTTCTTTGCTTGACTAATTGCGTTGGGTCTGCATACCTAGGTGGTAACGAGGGACTTGAGGGCCGGCGTACCCTTTAAATAACAGAACATTGAAGCGTCATTGCTTTCATGTTTGTCTACTTGCTTCTAATTATTGAAGGCAGCTGACTTTAAAGCATAGGCCATTTCCTCCCCTTCCTGCAGCGGGGTCATAACAGCGTGTTTATATACTCCTAAGCTGGTTTGCTGCAACAGATTGTGACTTTAAATAGAAGGTTGCTAAGAGTGAGGTAAGGGTGCTGGGAGAAATGAGCTTTCTCAAAACAAGTCACTTGGTATTTAGGGAGATGGGAGCGGCAGGCAAAAAAGCATCAGTGGAGAGGTGAAGGATGGGTGGTTATCGTTGGCGGTCGGTGTAACAAGATATATGTGTAGGTATATATGTTCTTTTAGAAAGCAGAGGGTAGCGTGACTGAGCTGGCTGTGTCCCGGGGAAACCTTTCCCAGGATTTTCCTGGACCATCTCACGAGACCGCACCATTACTAGTTAGTTATTCATCCTTGGCAAATGCCAATAGCTCCTGTTTGGCGTTGGGCTGAATATCAAAGTTGATTCACTGACTTAAAAAACAAAACAAAACCTACACTGGACAAANTACACCGGACAAATGCTAGAAAACATGTGTTGGTAAAGAGGTGGACTGAGTGATGAACATATTTTCTGTCTCTTATTTCTCTGACTCACGTGGCCCTAGCTTAGTGCAGATTTTATTATCTTATCACACAATTAAATTACCTACATCCTTTAATTTCATATATATACAGTTTGAGATTGTTGTTTTTGTCTTCAAATGCCTCTTATCCTCTCCCCAGTAGACTGTTTCTGCTAAAGAGATGAGATTATTTTCTTGGTGGCCGTGCCAGATTTATTTATACTGCTAAGCCTGCTTGAGGAGTTGGGGTGAAGACAACTATCAGACTATCAAATTTAGCTTTACCCCCTTGGATTTAGTCCCTGGCAGGCTTCTGCTGAAGTCTTGGAAAGAAAATTCATTAGATGAACCTTAGCATGATTTTTCCATGGCTTTGATTTTAATCAAAGTGCGGATTTGAAATTGTTTTATCATTAGAATCTGTTGACTGAACGTCAATGAAAAGCAATTCCCCCTGCCTGGCGTAGAGACGCATCCAATGTGCTTAGGTAAATCCCAGACTGAGAGACTGGAACAGCAGGAAGGGCAGAAATTAGCCCCTGAGGCTTGCAAATGCACTGCAGGCTGATGTCTTTCTGCATTTCAAGGACCTAAGTTCAATTGCAAGGCTGTTATTCTGCTTATCCATAATGGGCAAACTAATCAATTAAAATGGTCCGTTCTTAAGCCATGGCAGGAGGGAAGGCTTGTTTCAAATAACTGCCTTACCAGGTCTGAAGGATGCGAGTTGAACATAACATCCTTTTATCTCCAAATCTGCAAAATCAAGGCAGTACGTTTTACCCAGGTACCTGGGAGCAGAGGGAAGAGAAATTCAGGGGAAGCTCTTTAGTAGGTTACTAAGGAGTGTTTTTGCATGAGGCGATGGAGTTGGTTTTCTCCGAAGACCAATTTATACAAGCCCCAGTGACTGCAGCGAGCCTGTAACTCCCAAATCTCAGGGCTGCGGCTCAGCATCCTAACAGGAGATGCTGCGGGGACGGTGAGGAGAGCTGGAGCTGGGTCGGCCGCGCGTGCCGGTGTATCTGACGAAGGAAGCCTGTGTGTTCAAGAGCTCGTGCGCCCATGGTTTTTGTAACGCTTGCCCACGAGATCCACCCTGGGTGTATATGTTTGAATTTTAAAGAGCTTTGCTTTCCAGGTCAGGGTGGTGCCTAACTCGGACCCAACTTCCTTGTGGATTAAAAATAATAAAAAACAATACTTACTAAGGCCATCTGTGTGCTGCTTTGGTTTAGGCTGTTAGGTATGCTGACCGCAGCAGCATCTTCCGGGTAACTATAGCGTTTCGCTACTACAGCTGCAGGTAACCCCCCTGCATGGCCAAAATCCACTGCGTGACAGACGGCAATTTTCTTTGCTCGCAGGCAGGATGAGGTCAGAGCGTCCTGTTGCCGGGACTGGTATAAATCGAGAGTAATTGGGCTGGAATTGGCGATTGCAGTGATGTAAGAAGTGGCGTAAGGCAGGGGTGAAGCCAGACCCTAATGACAGCTTCTGCCTGCTCGCTGAATTCTGCACGGAGATCAGCACTTCCAGCAACAAAAGAAAGTAGGTCAGTGCCGGGTCCCCCCCTCGCCTGCGCGCTGGAAGCACATGTGTTGGATTACACGCCTGCAGATTGAAGCAGGAGCGACTGTGATGGTGTTTTTTTCCTTTGGGAAGGTGTATGTAAAAGCAATTTGGCGCTTTATGACATGCCGGTGCGGTCGCTCTCGCTATGTGGTTTTTCTTGGAGCTGCTGCATCCCCGATGCTTGGGGAGCTGGGGGACCTGTTTGCATGTTAATCTCGCAGGGGGGAGCTGCCCCTGCTCCCCCGGTGGCTCATCCGTGGTTTGGGGAGGGTGGGATGCCACTGGCAGCAGCCGGGTGTGCTCCCGATCCCTGCCCATCCCCTGGTACCCTGATCCTGTGCCTTTCCTTGCCTTGCTGCAGCTGCGAAACTCCAGTTCTACTTGAACGATTACCCAACACGTTAATTGGGACTCCCGCTATGATTAAAAAGAAATTTCAGATTAAGCCTGCCATGCTGTATAGCTCAGGAAGAAAACATCTCTTTATAAACACAGCAGGAATGTGGGGACTCCATTATTATTATTTTCTTTTAACTTTGAAGAAACTGGCTCTTGCTGCTGTTTTGACCACAAGGAGACAAGTGCAGCAGTCACTCCGCTATGGTCAAAGCCAAGCGGAAGGGATGCTTGCAGGGAGATAAAATTGCAGGGTGTTTTTCCTTCTTTTTTTTTTTCCCCCCCTTAATGTGATAATCATAATGGATTTATCTCTGTAGACTTCGGATCCTGTCTATGTGGGTCTCTGCAGGCTCTGCCGCTCTTGGGCAGAGCTCAGAGGAACTTAGAGGTCCTACCAACCAGGCGAGTGAGCAAGTATGGTCCCAGCTCCGAGAAGCAAAATTCGGTATTTAGCATATTTAATTCATTACACAACCTTTGCAGTGCTGTAGTTGGCCAGCTCTGAGAGCGTCTTCAGCTTGCCACGTCCCTGGGGAAAGTCCTCAGGTGAGCATCGTTTGGTTGTTGATCCTGCTTTGTTAATTGGAAGGACACTGATGGCCAGGTTGAAGTGTTCTGAGACTGGTGGCGACCTCTTAAACTCTCAAATATTTGCTCTATTTATTTTCCATTTGGAAAGCTGTAATGTTGTTTGCAGTCAAAAATCCAGCCCTCCTCCGCCAAACGCTGCCTTCTGATGGAGAATGTCGTCTGAGGATGTCTTCTCCTCAGGTGAAGCTTTCTGCGTGCAGTGTTTTGGGTAGGACCTGCTGTAAATCCCTCCCGCGTGGCGGGGGCACGGGGAGCCTCACCCTGCCCATCACACAGCGGGGGACCAACTCCAGCCCTTCCACAGCACCAGCAGATAACCGTGGATGTTCAGTACCCGGAGCCTGAAACGCTGCAGGTCTGCAGCATCCTGGCCCTGCCTTTACTCCGTGCTGGACTCGCTGAGCCGGTAGGCGAGGGCAGCTGTAGATTATCCCCCGCTCCCCCTCCCTGGTTTTTTTTTTTCCTTTAAACTTACCTTTCGGTGTTCCAGCTGAAGCAGCATGAGGCGAGTAAACTCCACTGCTCAAAATAAGAGTGGATAAGCTCAGTTTACTTGCATTTATTCATGACTTCACCACTCCACTGGGGCCTGAAAATCAGAGCCAAAAGGAACTGCAGTGAAAATTGGCCTACATGCAATGGCTTTAAATAATCTGCCCTTTTGCTCTAGTTCTGTGTTGAGATGTGCTGGAAGCCTGAGGAGCTGGGATCTGACTTGATGCAGGAGCTGCTTTTTGTTTTCTTGCCCTGGTGTTTGAAGCTGCTGTTGGTTTTTCTGTATATAGTGTAACTTGGGGGAAGTTACGCAGCGGGGGGAAAGAAAAAAAAAAAACACATCTATTTGAGAATTGCTGTATTTAGTACATGACTCAAAATTATCAGAAACAGCACAATGAATTAGCTTTTATTGCCAAAGATGTGAAAAATAAGAAAGAGAGAAAATAGAAATAAAGTGATTAGTGTATGTCACAAATATTGACACCCAGAGACAGGGTATGGTATTGGACTAAAAAGCATAATTCCGCTGAAAGGAGGACGGTTCACGTTAACAGTGAATTCTTGTTTGCACTTGCATTTGTGCAGACTGTTAAGGCAAATATGATTCCCAGATGACGCGTGGTACACGCGCGTGCGTGACACTTGCACCAGTCAGGGAAGAAGTCACGCAAACCATCGGAGAGCCGAGTGCGCTGGATGAGGCTCGGCTTTGGCATCCGAGCAGAAACAGAAATGGATCCATCTGCAAACCAGGTCATCGCTGCTCTTGCGCTTTTTCTCTTGGGCCCCCTTGAATCGCATCATGATTTCTTTCCCCCTCCCCGCAGCTGGGATTACTTTTCACGTGCTCTGCTCAGATAATTGCCTCTAATAATTTCTCAGCTGGCTTTCCTTCATTCTTGAGTCAAATATGACCACCTTTCCCTTTTTCCTCCCCCCCTGCCTTTACAAGGCTGAACGCACCCACTGCAGCCAGCACGTATGCTCTCCTTCCTGCTGCTCCTGCCTCTCCCGCGCGCTTGCCTCCTCTCTCCCTGTTTTAATCTTGAGACTTCCCATCTCCCTTCCTGGAGATCCACCCAGTTGACAGCGAGTGCGTCCTTAGCTGTGGTGGCCTGAGCAGCTCACGCATGCAGATGTCCTTGGCCCGTCCCAGTGGTGCTCCCCACCCGGCGTGCTGGGGCGCTGTGGGAAAGGGGCTCCTACAAGCACGCGGGATGATGGAGTATCGGAAGAGATGCTGTAATGCAGGGCTGCCCCGTGTCTCCTGGCGTGCCTTTGTTATCTGGATGCTTTGCACCAAAATTTCAGGGCAGTGCTGCGCCGGCAGCGGTGCTCACAGAGCGTACGGAGGGGGGGGTTTGGTGGTTTCCCATGTTTGCTTTGCGGAAAGCCCTTCCAGCTGCCCGGTGAACCCGGCGGTCGGGGTCCTGCCATGGCAGCTGAAGCACCAGCAAGTCGAGGCAGGCTGTTAGCATCCCGCGGTATATTTAGTTCAGGTTTAACGGGGGCTCCATATGTGCGTGTTCTCTTGTTTCCTTTTGCTTTCTACGTGCTAAGTAGATGCAGGAAGGAGTGGAGGAGTCTTCCCGCGATGGCAAGGATGCGGTTTTGCCACTCTGTGCCGCTTTCTCTTGCAGGTCCACTTCCCCAAGCTGTGCCTTTAGAAAAGAAAGCCTAAGAGCAGGAGAGGAGCAAGTGTCCCGGCGTATCCTTCTGTCGGGAACCCCTGAAAATGTGATAAGGTCTTTCCAGTGACAGGGATTCTCCTGGGGGACAGGGCGCACAGGGCTGGGAAATGGTAGCCTGCAGGCAGCCAACTCTGCGTGCCCATGGGCTTTGGGGTTTTGCGTGTTTGGTCCTTCCCAGGAGCCTTTGGCAGGGTGCGTGCCAAAAAGGTCGCTCTGCTTTTCCTTTTAATTTTCTTTTCTAAATTTTTGTGGTTTAGAGTGAGGTTAAGGCATGAGTTGAAAATAATAGAGATGCTCTGTAAACTCCCAGAAGGGTTAAACAGGGCTTGTTCTGAGGACACGCAAGGCAGTTCACGAGACAGCCCACCTAGAAATGCTTCTTTAGACCAGACCTATGAGAAGCCAAGACCTTTGGTCACAGGATATTTTAGCTGTAGAAGGACTGACTGAGGGAATAACTATGAAAACCTTTTCCAGGGAGAGCAATTTGTATGCACTATTGAGAAATCAGGTCTGAGAGAAGTTTCGCTAGGTCTGTAGGGGGAAAAAAAAAAAAAACAAAAAACCAACCCAAGTCACGCTGGTAGGCTTGAAGTAGAGGTGTTAAATCTTGGCTGCGAGGTGGGGAAGGTGCAGCGCAAAGTCCTGTGCTGAGGATGCTGCGCTACCTGCCCGCAGGAACCACGGGGTGGGGTGGGGGGATCAAATGAAACTGGTGCAGCTCAAATTGAAGCAAACAAAATCCGTCTCTGGGGACGGCAACCCTTGCTGGGAGTGGGATCTGCTTCTCGGGGAAATAAAGTGTACTGATGTGGGGAAGAAATGGAAATCTTGCCGGGCGAGTCAGCAAATAATAGCCAAAAGTTTTGTTCCATAACGGCCTCAGAAATCCGCAGTCTGTCATAGGAACAATTTCATATTTTAATAGAAGCGTTTTTGCTTTTGACCTTGCGTGGCCGAGCAGCCTCTGAAAAGCAGGAGGTGAGCTTTTACTGGTTCCGTCTGATTTTGGTTTTCCTCCCTCTCCATTTTCTTTAATCTTCTGTACCCCGAGCAGGTTGGGGCAGGCAGGGTGCTCGGTGTGGGTGCAGGCAGCCGCACGGGGTGCAGCGGGACCTGGTTTTGGCAGGATGGAGGTGACAGAGGTGGACACTGTGCCCGGAGATGTTCTGGTGGCCAGATCATTATTGTTAATCACAATTTGGTATTTAGACTGCAACAAGGTGCCTCCGTAAGTGTCGACTATAAGTAAAAAATAGCCCCCGTCTCCCAGAGCTTCCCAGTACCAGCAGTGCCTTCTCTCCCCAAGTGAGATCGAGCATTGGGTTGCAAAACACTGACTTCTGCCCAGACCCAGGGTCGCTTTCCCTGGGCGATGACCCGAGTCTTTTCATCTGAATGAGATGTGTAACTTTAATCCCATGGTTTAGCATCGCCCTTTAGCTGGAAAATACAGAATTCAAAGCATCTGGCAGGTACTGCAGTGTTTTGTGAGAAGGAGACCGCAAACAAATTGAGAGAAGAAATGGAAAAGAGAAAGGAAATTTTGAGTAATTTTAGGAAGTGTTTTACAAAGCGGATGGCAAACAACGCCTGCCTGACCCTCTGCCTGTCTGCGGCACAAGGGCTTTGACAACCGACTCCCTGAGAGCAGGGAGCGCAGTAAGCTGTCCATAAATCAAAAGCACCGAGACTCTCAAATTTGTTTATTACTTGGGGTTGTGCCACTGTGCTCGAGTCGTGTAGCTATTTTGTTTCGTGTCTTCTAGCTGTGTTCCCGAAAAAAAGAAGATTTGTTGGAACATAACTGTACCATTCCCTTTATCCTTTGATTCTGGTTTGGGGTTTGGTTTTTTTTTTAATTCTTTTTTTTTTTTTTCCCAGAAGACAGCGAGCGAGCTGTGGTGGAGCTGGTGGTGTTAATGTTCTGCAGCAGGAGTGAAATCGCCTGGAGATGTGCAGCGAGAGCAGGGGCGTGTGCCCTAAATAGGAGGGTTAAACAGGGCTTATTCTGGGGAAAGCAGTAATTGCGGCTTGCGTGAAGCAGTGATATTCTTTTGTGCATTATTTACCCAGGAACATCTGCTAATACATATACATTCTCCGGTGCGTGTAAACAACTTGGGCAGGAAGAGGATTAGGAGATTTATAAAAAAATTAGAAGCAAGTTAAAAGGGCAATTAGAAAAGCAGAAAGAGATATCGAGCAGTGAATTAGGGAGGGTATTTTAACACACAATCAGAGCTTCCCGAGACGTATTCAGAGCAGAGAGAAGGTAAAAGAGAAAATTGGCCAATTACGAAATGATAGCGGGGAATTGGTGACATGGGAGAAGGTAATGGCTGATTTGTTAAACAGTTATTTTGATTCTGTTTTCACAAAGGAGGAAGAGGATGGAGGGCAGCTCCGGAAAGGACTCGGGTCATGCGGATGAGAGTGGGGATGAGCCAAGGAGCCTGCAGAGAGATAAAGATGCGTCTGCGGAGCAGCTGGGTGTGGGGAGAATTTCATCCATGTTCACGGGGTGGGGAAAAAAAGTGGGTTTTGGTGAGCGGCTCCTTACAGCAATGAGCTGGGTAGGAAGGGACTTGCGTTATAATGCTTTTGTTCACCTAATTGGCTGCTTTTGAGCGGGGGCCAGGGACTGAGGTGGTCAGTGAGATGAAAGATCCTTCTCCCCTTTGAAGGCAGTTTCTCCAGGAGAGGGGAAGATGGAGTGTATTGGGAGACAGCGAGATGGATGGAGACTCCAGAGGGGTGCTGCTCCTGCGGCTGCTTTTATGTGAGCGGAGAGGTGGTTTGGTTCGCCAGCGATGCCAGCGTGACACCTTTCCAAGAATACACATTGCAAAACGTGAGCACCGCTGCAGTCCTCTGTGTGCTATGTTCATAGTTGGTTTTGCTTCCATCTGTAACCCACAAACTCCAACGTGGTCAGCGATACAAGAGCACCCCTGTAACCACCGTTCCCATCAGCATCGTCTGGTGTCGGCAATCTCATGTTTCACCAAAGCGCTTGGGGGGCTGCTGGATCCGTTAAGGGAGAGGAAAGGGTGGTGGAACAGAAGAATGATGTCAACCTGCAAGATCTCAAGGAGATAGTAACCGATGGAATGGGAAATACTCTTGGTCATGCAATGCGAAATGGGATCTTGGGAAGTGTTCCCGGGGGTGTGGTTGAAGCTAAGACAGGGAAAGCATACACAGACAGAGGATTTAGGGAAGGGTGAACTTGAAGGACCACAAAGTGTTATTTAGCTTATGAGAAATGTGAAGTGATGCTTTTGTTCTGCTCTGTCCCTCGGAAAGGGGTTACATGTTGCAGAGCAACTTTCTGAGACTAAGGAATTAATTTGGAATTGGTGCTGGGGGGCCAGAAGTGTTGTCTGGGAAGTGAACACAGGAGAAACTGCGGACTTGCGGTCTTGGTTTAGACTGATAAACTAAAAATTTATTCTTAATATCCAAGAGGTGCTTGGTTCTCATCCTACCTGGGAGGATAAAAGAGATGCAGTGTCACATGGTTTGTGTTTTCAAAGCATGTATGAAAAGCTCCATGTTAGCAATTACGGGATGAAACTGTTGAAAAGTGGTACAATGGAGAGAAAATTGGCTCCGACTCAGGAAACGGGATTCTGCCGCCGGGGCTGAGTTTCCAGAGGCACAGTCTGGGGTCTCTTCTGGGTTCTCTGGCATTTATTTTTTAATGGAAAGGATTTGCATGAACAGCCCAAAGTTAGACCATTAAAGCTCACTGATGTAAAGAAGGGAAAGGCAGCGCAGCAACAGGGACTCGTCTCGTCTGCCAGAGCCGCGCACGGTGCAGGCGGCAGACCGGAGAACGCTAAAGGAACGAGAAACTGATGAGCAAATAAATGCTCAAGTGACACGTTTCCCAAGGGAAGCGTTTAGAGCTTGCAGCCGAGCTGTGGGGAGCTATCAGCAACGTCTAACCACGTCTGCAACAGGCAGTCTGTCTGCCCGCACCCCGGAGAGGGGAATCGATGTACATCCGAAGGTTGAGCTTGCAGTAGTGAACGGCACCAGTTGATGGCTGATCCCTCCTCACTGGGAAGGGGAGTGGTGGCACGGCCGGGGGAGCCCAGATGGAGCTTTGGAGCATGGAGGGGTTTAGGTTTATAGAATCATAGAATCATTTAGGGTGGAAAAGACCCTTAAGATCATCGAGTCCAACCGTAAACCTAACACTGCCAAAACCACCACTAAACCACATCCCTCAGCACCACGTCTACCTGGCTTTTAAATACCTCCAGGGATGGGGATTCCACCACTTCCCTGGGCAGCCAGTTCCAATGCTTGATAACTCTTTCAGTGAAGAAATATTTCCTAACATCCAATCTAACCTCCCCTGGTGCAACTTGAGGATGTTTCCTCTCGTCCTATTGCTTGTTACTTGGGAGAAGAGACCGACCCCCCAACCCGCTACAGCCTCCTCTCAGGGAGTTGCAGAGAGCGAGAAGGTCTCCCTCAGCCTCCTCTTCTCCAGGCTGAACAACCCCAGGTCCCTCAGCGGCTCCTCACAAGACCTGTGCTCCAGACCCCTCACCAGCTCCGTTGCCCTTCTCTGGCCACGCTCCAGCACCTCTGGGTCTGTCTTGTCATGAGGGGCCCAAAACTGAACACAGTATTCCAGGTGGGGCCTCAGCAGTGCCGAGTACAAGGGGATGATCACTTGCGTAGTCCTGCTGGCCACGCTATTCCTGATACGGGCCAGGGTGCTGTTGGCCTTCTTGGCCACCTGGGCACACTGCTGGCTCACATTCAGCCGTCTGTCAACCAACACCCCCAAGTCCTTTTCCGCCGGGCAGCTTTCCAGCCGCTCTTCCCCAAGCCTGCAGCGTTCCTGGGGTTGTTGTGACCCAAGGGCAGGACCTGGCACTTGGCCTTGTTGAATCTCATACCATTGGCCTCGGCCCATCGATCCAGCCTGTCCAAATGGGAGCACGTGGACCACTGCCCAGCATCGCCTCAGGGTGGCCGTGGTGCTTACCACCACCTCAGGGGTTCAGCCCTTTACCCCAGGGACCTCCCTGCCAAACCTTTGGTGTCTGGGAGTGATTCTGATTAAATCCCAAATTTCTCCAACTTCTCTCCAGCCTGAGCCAGACTGTCTCCAGCAAGTCATGGTTATACCTGTATCCGCTCGACTGGAGAGATGTGTGCTTTGAGGTTGTGGGAGTGCGGCTTCGGAGAAGAGGGCATTTATGCCAGCCCTCAGAGCAACATTCAAAATGCATGAAGACATGCTGTATGAAGGGATTGGGGAAAAACCACATGAGAGTGAACCAGGGGCCGTGGCAGAGCTGAACCACGCAGACGGGAAGTTAGTTATTGAGGCTAAGTGTCAGAGCATGCCATAAAAATTTAGTTTATCCTCAAAGAACTGTGGTCGTGGAGGAAGGGTGGGCACAGGGAGGGACGGCAGCTAAGGGGAAGGCAGGAGGATCTTCAGAAGCCCATAGTCCATGTCAAGCGACACCTCCTATTTAGTAGTGTATCATGTCTCCCTTCTGGTTTTTAAACAGTAGCCTTTATTGCAAGGCGTTAGAGCACTTGATTGACAAGGCTTGTAATACACCATGGAGTTGCCTTTATTTTTCCTACATGTTAAAGGAAAAGATACTAAAAATACAATTACGGTTTTGAGCCAGGCGTAGTCTGTTCTAATATAATTCATCTCAAAGACTATCCATCGTGCCTGCTGCACCCAAATCATTTATAAAACATTAGCATCTCCTGTGCTGACATTTCACTCCTATATTACAGGAGTTACACGCAGACTTAAAAAAAATTAATAAAGTGCTTCTCTTCTTCATTCTCCCACTGAGAGCTTTGATTTCCAAAGTATGAAATGAAATAACCAACATAACAACATTCTCCACTTCTAAGGGACAGTGCCAGACTCATTCAGTTGCTATTGGTTATAGAGAGTAGGACGTGAGGGAGCTATTTCAGATCACGGATTATTTGTTCTGGCTGCATTGGACATCCCTTTAGTGGAGCTTTAGAGCCCTGTAGACAGAAAAGTTTGGGTAGGAGCTGGAAGGGAGAGGCCTTGATGAACTAACCTCTTCCTTTCTCCTCCCAGAGTTACTCCTGCTATTCCCCAAGAAGGATATTTAAAAGTGAAGCATCCGAGCCTCTGCCCCTCCTTGCTTGCGAGACCGACAGAAGATGCTGTGCCCCCCCCAGCTGCCCGTTCCCAGCACCCAACCGCTCTTAAAAATAAGTGCATCGGGGAATTTTCTGCCTTTTTTTTCTGCTTGGGAGTTTCCCTTTTCATTTCCAGTTACCTCCAGGGGATCTGCCGCTGTGTAAATACCCTCTCCCCATCCCCAAAGTGGTTGGGAGAGTGGGTTTCCTGAGCCGGCACGTTCTTCCCGAAGCTATCGGTGTGTCTGATGGAAAACATGAGCTGTTGCCTTTGGGCTTTCCACCCCACACGTGAGCTACGGGCTAGAAACGTGCTGCCACCGCTGGGATATGGTTACGAAATGAACAGCAGCCTTTGCTTGTCCAAGATCACTTTTATTTCCCTTGTTTCATTAACTTCAGTGTCTGTTTGGTCTCACGTATCCACGCTGACAAGGAATTCACACCAACTGCAGAATCTGGGCAGCACCTCCCCGAGCCCCTGGGCTGCCGTGGGTGATGCCGCCGGCTCCGCCGTGCCCCCGACCAGCAAATGCATCCCTCCACCACGGGGTTTAAATTCGGGATGAGGGGAACAAGCAGATCTGCTCCCTCTCCTCCACCTAGCCACAACCCCCTTCGTACGGCTGTCTTGGACCATTTATTTTTCTCTCCTGTGGCGGACCAGAAACCCTGGGCACTGCGCTTCTCGCCGGTCCCCTGTGAGCTGTAGTTTCCCCCTTCTCTGACTCTCCCCATGACGCAACCTGTTCCTTTTAAGAAACAAAACCTCTCCTGACGCTGTCAGGACTATCTGCAGCCTGGGAACTGCTCCTTGCTGCCCCAGTGAAAACCTTAGTCCAGCTATAAAGGTCCTCACGCCACCGACACGGCTGGGAAGCCCCTCTCTGCCTCCAGCCCCAAAAAAGCCCCTCTCCTCCCCGGGGCCTCGCAGCGCTCCCCGGAGACAGAGCTCTATGGCTCTATTTATTTGGACTAATTAATCTCTCTCTCTCCCCTCGGTTACAAATTAGGATGTAAGGGTGAGTTTTGGCTCTCTGGATATGGACTTTGCTGCATCGCGTACAACCAACCCCCCCCACCCCTCCCAAAGTTTAGTGCTCTGAATTGCTGAGAACATTGGTCCGCTGTGGTTCCCCCGCACGTACTGAGCCCGCCCGATGGCTTTCAGCATCTGTAGGCACTGCTGCCGGATTGTTTTCTCGAGGAAAAAAAATCATATACTGGTCTGCTATAAATTCAACGATACAATCCTTAGTTCTGAAGATATAGTTTCCATATAGTTTATAAACATTATAAGACATACATATGGATAATTGAGGGGAAGGGGGGAGCCTGTGCATTTGTTGGGGTTGGGGGTTTTTTTTCAGCTGTGTGAACACGGTTACAAAAAAACCGCACCTCCTGCGGGTACCTCATTTCTTTAAGTGTTGGGTTTGTTGGGTTTTTTTGTTTAATTCCACCTCTAATCAGTCTTTCCTTTGGTTGTTGGCTACTCCAAGCCCAGCAGGCAAGCCCTGTTCTGCTGTAATGCCTGAGATATTCAGGGGTTTGAGATTGTCTTCTAAGAGATTCCCAGCCAACTTTGGCCTCTGGGTTTGGAGCCAAAGGGGCAAAAACGTGGGAGAACCAATGTCCTTATTACATCGGTATCAGTGTCCTTGCACTCACTTTCAGAGAAACAGTGTAGGCTTAATTGGTGATCGTTTTTACAGCAATTATGTTCCTTTCGGTAATTGGAGGGGTCGTTCAGAGCGCTCTCAAATGAACGGGATTTCACAAGAGCATGGATACAGTCCATTTGTCCGGTTGTCGTCACCGACGAATTGGCTACCGTCCCTGTTATCTGGGTTTTTGTAAGGTTGGCTTTTTTTGTAGTAGGTGCTCGGTTAGGCTGTTTGTGACAAGGTGTGATAATGCCTTTTAATCCGCTCCTGCTGCGTTCGGCACAGTCCGCGTTGGCAGCCCGGCCGGGCACGGAGAGACCGTCAGAAGCCGAGACAACGTTCCTCCCTTTGCCAGGCCAACGCTCGCCACATACAAAAAAAGAAGAAGAAAAGAAACTCTGGTCCTTTGTAGATTGGTGGCAGTACAGACTCGCTCCGTCCGCCGCTGGGGGCTCAGCGTATGACGGCCGCTAACACCATCATAAAAACCAGGAGCGATGCCCTGAGCCCCGAGCAGCCGGCCGCCTGCTGGACCCCGCTGGGGGGGCGGATGGGTGTCCGCCGGGTACACTTACCCTTGCGTTTGGGGGGGAGCGTCGGCATCACCCCGAAACTGAATTTGTGCTGATAATCAGGCACATAGTCTGGAACCTCCTGCCCGTTTTTCCGCGGCCCCAAGGATACCGGTTTAGAGGTTCGGTTACGGCTTTTGTGGCTGGTGCAGTTCTTGCCGGGTTTGCGATAGCCCGGCCGGGAGCCGGGGGGGGCGGCGGGCTGGCTGCTGTGCAAACTGTTCTCAGCCCCTCTCTCCTTCCCCTTCTCCTTGGAGGAGTGGTGAGGGTGGTGGGTTTTGGAGGCTCCTCTGTCCGCTGTGGAAAAAGTATGTGTTTTAATCTGATGGAGCGACTCGGACCCCGAACAGTTCCTAAAGTCTTCTGCTCTTAGCACCTTGAGGTCCTTGCCGTGCATCTGCTCGGGGGACTCGCAGATGACGCTGGAGCTGGAGCCTCTGAACCTGTGCAGCCATTCCCAGAGCGAACGGGCTTTGCAATCGCAGCTCCACGGGTTCCCGTTCAGCCTGAGAAACTCCAGGGCTCCCAGGTGGGCCAGGCAGTCCCCCTGCAGCTCCGAGAGGCTGTTATTGAAGAGGAAAAGGGTGGTCAATCTTCGGAGGTCGTGAAAAGCACGCCTGTGAATCCACTGCAGCTGATTTTGATGGATGAGCAGCCGATCCAGGTTTATTAGTCCCCTGAACGTGTTCTGATGGAGGCTCCAGAGCTTGTTTCCATGGAGAAAAAGATGGCTGAGGTTAACCAAGTCAACAAAAATATCATCCTGAAGGAACTCGATGTGGTTGTCTTGCAGGTAAAGGTATTGCAGGTTGTGGAGGCCACCGAATATCCCGCTGGGGAGGGAGCTCAGCCCACACTTGTACAGATACAAGGCATGGAGTTTCACCAGCCCTTGGAAAGTGTCTGCAGCCAAAGCCCTTAAGTAGCGGTTGTCCCCCAGGTCCAGCTCTTCCAGGTTGACGAACCCGTCGAAGGTGTTGGGGTCGATGAAGGTGATGTTGTTGGAGTAGATCCAGAGGGTGACCATGGAGGGGCTGAAGTGGCCCCGCAGCAGCAAAGTGATCTGGTTGTTCTGGAGGAAGATCCTCTCACTGTCCTCGGGGATGCCCTCGGGGATGGTGACGAAGTTGTGAGCCTGGCAGCTGACGGTCATCGGGGAGGGGTAGCAGACGCAGTCGGTGGGGCAGCCCAGGGCGCCGGGCACCTTCAGCCCCAGCAGCACCAGCAGCAGCTCTGCAAACCCCCCTGTGCGGAGAGAGGGGAGAGCGGCGTCAGCAGGGACTCGGGCACCCCCCGCCCCACCCCCAGCCCACCCATCGCTGCCGTGGGGACTATTCCGGGTGAAAAACGCCCTCAATTAACTCAGCTCATGAATTACCCACGGAAACAACTGCGGCTGTGATGAGTGGGCTCATCACCCACGGTAGTTTAAACGTGATGTATGGAGCGCTCCCTGCCTCCTCGCCCTGCCTGCAACAGGCAGGCGGTTGCGCTCCCAGCCCCAAGCAGGCGGGAGAAACTTTCCCAGGGGGAATTCAGGCTGGCAGTGCAGGCAGCAAAAGCCCCTCGCCTGCAGGCAGGCAGCGCGGTCGGAGTGGGGAAAGGCAGTTGTACAAATGTGTGAGAGCAAACAGGGGAGATGCAAACCCTTGTAGGTGTCCACCCCTCCGGTAATGCAGCTCTTAAATCGTCTGCGCTTACGTATCGGAGAGGAAAAGCTTTAGTAATTCCCAGTGAATCACCTAAAATTACACGTGTGCGGCGCATCTGCACAGCACACCCAGCTCCTCCAAAGGCGCAGACCCATCCCCGCCATCTCTTTTTACTACAGTTGTTACACACCACCATCCACCCTGCAAACCAAGTGATTTACGGGAAAATATGTTGCCAGCAGTTGGTGGAAAAGGCTGAGCTGAAAACTCCGTTTGGAAGTGGGATGCTCAGACATATTTTTAAATGGATGTCCTGTGGCAAAGCATATTGCATCCTCTAATGCTACAGTATGTGCTTGTGACCGGGGCTTTCTCGCTGCGGAGAAGAAGCGGTGAGCAAGGCAGTAATCATCCCCTCCCTCTGCTCAGCTCTCAGAGTGCCGGTTTCGCCGCCCCGTTCCCGTCTCGCTCCCACTCCTCGCACCAGGCTTGCTTTCAGGCTATTCCTTCTACGCCAAGTGGCTTTTCAGACTCATTGCACCAGACTTGTCATTTCTCATTCAGATTTTCCTCCGAGATTTGGCTTTTTCCTCTTACACGCAAAATTTGCTCATGTCTAATGAATTCTGCCTCTGGACTTTACAGGGGAAAGGAGTAAGATCGGAGCAGCGTACAGCTGCCGGTGCCATCCGGCCCACGAGTCCTCGCCTTGCACTCGGCTCGTAAGAATCTGAAAAACGAGAGTGGAAGTGGAGTTCATCTCTAATTACTCCATGTCGTTATCACCAGCTAGTCCATGAGCCTGGACCCCTTGGGCTTTTACAGTCCCTCTTTTCAGCGCCTACAGCTGAATACAAGTGGGAGGCAAAAACCCCTCACTCTTTTCTTATTAATTGTGTTTGAAATATAACTCCGTGGTTACCGTTGCCTTTTGCCTGGTGTGGAGATCTATTACCGTATAGTTAATAGCAGATGACCCGTCCATCTGGACCCAGCCTTTCCATGCAAAGTTGTCACATTTTTAGATAAACTGGGTTATTCAGACTCTCCATAAATCACCAGTAAGAGGCAGTCATCTCTGACTGGGTTCTTAATAAAAAAAAAAAAAAAAAAGCATTGCTAGCCAAAGCGTTGGACCAAGCTTTGGCTGCGATGAGAAGGGGGAACTTCTTCCAGGCATTGCCCTTCAGAAATTAAGCATCGGCTACCAGGAGGGATGTCTCATTCCCGCACCGCTGCCAAAAGGGGGTTGTAAGTCGGGAACGTTTAATTTGCGACAACTCCTACGGCTGTGTAGGAAAAGGAACGTTCTCCAAGTCACCGCCGTGCCATTTTGGCTTTGCTGTCGTGCCTTTGCGATGAGAGAGGGGCTGTGCCGGTGGGAGCATCGTGCCAGCGCTGACTACTGAGCGCTCCCTGCCAAAACGGGAGCCCTCGCTGCAACTCGCTGTGCGAGCACAGCCTGGGAAACAGCGGTATCCTGAGGATATTGTGATTAGCCGAGTGCCAGGTAACGATGGTAAAGATAAAGCTACGTTTGCAGATACATTCTGCTGGGTTTTTTACCCGCGGATGTGCTTCGCTAAGGTGGGACGGCTTCACGTTCCCCGTCTTACCTCGGTGACACTGAAGTACAAAACCTTCTGTAGGTCTTATGTTTATTAGTAAAATCCTGCCAGGCACAAGCGCTGTGACGATCTCCCACATGCAGAGTCTGTTATTGCAAATACCAAATCACAAGGGTCTGAATCAATAAACCATCTCCCAGCTATAAGCAGCAGGTTGGAAGATTACATATTGCTTCCAAACAACAGTTTTATGCGCTCTTCCGTGACACGACAGTTGCCAGGCTAACGGGATTACTGACGGGAGGTGGAGTCGGGCAGGGATCTCGGAGCATACACGATTTCACGTATAGGGATGGTGATGACAGGCGGCTGTTAGCAACGCGCGGCGATGGACGAAGGCAGCCTGGGTCTCCCTGGAGCACGGCCAAGGTAGAGGCTCCTGCCGAAAGGGAGCGCGGTGTTTAACGGCTCCCTGCCTGTGGGGATAACTCCGGAGGTAAAGGGCAGAGGGAACTGAGTCCATCTCTTTAATGAACAGGCATTTGTGAGTTAATGGCTGGAGTTCCTATGGAGAGGGAGATGTGACTCCCATGGTCGTGGATGGCAGCGGGGATAGTCTGGGGTGTTTCAGCTTCCCAAGAGTAAGACGGTAGGAAGAAAAAACAGGGATGTGTTTCTACCTACGGGCCGCAACTTGGGGGTAAGGAGAATGGGGAAACAGAAGGATGAATGCTTACAAAAAATAAGAATTAGGTGGGCAGGACTTGGAAAGAAGAAACCTATGGACTCCCCAGTGGATGCACTATGGGCACATGGCCTCATCAAGGACGCTTTCCCTCCAAGCCCATAAAACCTGCCAGTTGCCTAGTGCTGTGAGAAGCTGCTCCTGGGATGCCCTGGGCTTGGTCACAGTTTGGATCCGGGAATGAGAGCCCCAAGAAACAAACAGGCTGTGGTCATAGAGCCATGAAGCTCCTGAGGCTGGTAACACCACCATTGCAATGGCCAGCGGCCGAGCCCCACTGGGATGAGACAGCTGGGAGCACTTGGGTCTCGCTGAGCTTCCCAGGCTGGAAAGCACCATCCGGAGCTTCCCGCAAGGTCCCAGCCCGGCTCCCTGAGAGTTAGACCCTGCCTAACTTGTTGAACTCGTTATTCCTGATGCAGCCCTTTTGACTTCATCTTGTAAAGGTTGCGAGGCAGATGGAGGGTCACCAGCAGGTGTGTTGGAGCTCACCAGGGAGGGAGAGCTTCAAAAGCAGCATGGAAAAATCAGCAGAAACCTGCCGGTGAAGTGAATAAAAACAAAGCCCTGCTGACACGGATAAAACCAGCAAGGGGGTGTTTATCTCCTGGCTTTCTCCCACTGACGCGCTGTGTCACCCTGGCTTCTGGTCGCCGTGTCCTTCTGCCGCCTCCTGCTTTTGACTGAGGTTTCAGTGATTGGAATGAATTCGTCCGACTGTCCAAACCATTTCCCATGTAGCATCTCTCTAATTGGGCATTAATTAGGCATCAGTTAATGAATGCTTGAAATAATTTATCTTTGGATGCGTCCAGTTTGCAGTCTTACTTTTAACAGCATTAGACTCATTATTAGATTAACATGATTATAAATGTTCTCCATTACCTGCTTGTTTCCATTGTCTTAGCCTTATTACTGAGAGTGAAAATCACTCCTCCCGCATGCATTATTGATGAGTAAGGACTTTCTATATGTAGCACGGGATTAATTGTTATACAGCGTAATGCATTTAGCGTGAAGCCTCAATTTGTGCAAGAGCTGAAAGCGGCCAGAAGAATGCAGACGCCCGGAGCCAGCGTGCTCGGCCAGACGCAGCACATCTCTCTCCAGCCCAGACCAGGTTCCTCCCGGGCCGGTGCCAGCACAGGAAGAAATTAAGGAAAAAAAAAAAA
>VYXH01006646.1:96768-119050 GCA_013397275.1 Burhinus bistriatus
AGCTGGTTTGATACCCAGGATCAGGGGGGGAAGGTTCGAAGGGTTGGAGCACTTCTCTGCCACCAGGGCAGGGACGCTGGCCTTGGCTCTGCTCTGCGGGCAGCCTGTCCCCACGGCACCGCTCGATCCAGAGAGCAGGGTGTACCTGCGCCCGCAGTTTTCTCGCATTTTAAGGCTTTTAATGCTTTACTGTATCTCGGAGCAAGGCAGAGCCTGGGTTTCTTTAGGAAGATGTAATGCCACTTATTTTCATTAGGAGTCTCAGGCTCAAGGGGAAGAAATCACTTAGGACAAGGAGAGATGCTTCAGCCCCAGGGGGGATGCACCTGCACAGCCCCCCAAAAGGCAGCCCTGCCACGAGCCCTCACCACCCCCTGCCCATTCCCTCTTTGCGAGCTCCTTTTCTCAGATGGATGCTTTCACCTCTCCACCCGGACAAGTTATATGGGTCATGGCCCGTCTAATTCTCCGGCAGGATCTGGTTCCTAGGCTGGAGCAGGTTGCTTCTCTTTCAAATCTCTCCTAAATCGCCATCTGCTTTGGGAGACCCATCTTAGCTCATGTCTACATGCAACTTGACTGCCTGCTTACTGTGTCCATTACCGGTGCTGCTCAAGCTGTTAGATTTATAAGCTCTTTAGAGCAAAGCCCTCGTCTTCTGGTTGCTGATTTATGTATCTTTACTGCCATAAAACACTATGTATAGCTACTACATAATATAAATAATAATACTTAACCAGTGCGAGCTACAAGTGGGGACAAAGCATCTGGCTTCTGCTCACAGCTGGGATTATCAAAAAGGCGTAAGCTTACTCATCGCTCACCCTCTTCTGAGGCCAAATTCACACCTGGTGTAACACCACCACGTCGCTGTCAAGGAGCTCCAGACAGAGATTTTCCTGCCCCCTTCACACCCTGGATCTATCAAAGGACGCTTTCTAAATCCACCCCGAGTGAACTGGGGCACAAAGACACAACTACGACCCCTGGGGGAAAACAGACTTTGAAACTTGGGAACTAACTCAGAATGGGATGTTCGCACCGCCGTAGAGAGAAACTGTTGTTCAGGGAGAAAAAGAAGCCTCGAATGTTCACAATTTCATCTGCCAAGTGAAGGACGATGAAAGGCAAGGCCGGAGTAGCGACAGCAACTGGGCGCGAGCCAAGAGCGAAACTTCAGATCTGGGACGGTTCAACAAAGCGGTGTCAGACCTGTGCTTAGTAGCTGCGGGGGGCGGGGGTTTTTTCCTCCCCCCCTCTTTTTTTTTCTTCTCTTTTTTTGCAACACAGAGGATAAAATAAACAAGCCCATCCTGACTGTCACAAAGCCAAAGTTCCCCAGCGAGCAGCAGCTTGCTTCCAGCCTCTCTGCAAAGCCCTTCAGGTGCTGCCCCGTGGTCCTGCAGCGCTCGGCAGCACGAGCATCCTCGCTGGGTTTGCTCCCTGCAACATCGGCTGCAGCTCCCAGCGCCAGCGCGGGGCTTTGCCTTCTGCACGAGCTGCCTTTCAGCCGGAGAGTGGCAACCACCCATCCACCTTCATCATTTTATTTTTTTTTTTTTTTTTTTTTGCGAACGGTGTCATAAATAACTGACAGATCCCAGCTGTTTGGAGTTATGGTTTCTGATGGAGTGACAGCTGCTCCCAATCCCCCAGTCATCACCCCGGCAGTTCTGGAACATTTCAGCAACATAAAAATCATTGGAGATAATTTCAGTTTTGCATAATTTGGTTAGGCAAGCTGTGATTTAATGGCAATTATGACCTCCAAGGCAGAAGATGAGCTGGGAGGCTACTGGCTTCACATGACTTTAGCTCAGGGTGCAGCATCAGGGATGTTCCAGGGAGAAGGTACTACAAGAAAAAATCCTTCTCCAGCAGCTGGAAATTGCCTCCCTTTGCTGGCAAGTGGAAAGACGTTTCCCAGAGGAAGACGCATGCATGGAAATTTGGAAGGAATACTGCTAAGGAAAGATTTGGGAAGAGGCTGGTGCCAAAAGATGCATCAGGAGGTACCTTTTAAAGAAAATCCAGGCAAAGGCTTTAGACTTGGCCGTAGCCCCTGTGAACCCTTCCGTGTCACCAGTATCTTGTGCGGTAACTGGTATAAACCACCTCTTGGTCACCCTGACCCCACTGTGGTGGCCCCAACATTAAAAAGCAAATCCTCCTCGTGTGACTGGGATGGGAGAGCCAGCTGGCATCAGGAGTGGGCCATGCCCTTTGTAGGCATCTGCCAGCTTTGCAGGCACTGCCCATTGCTCTCCCCTCTTGTGGGGTTTCTCTTCCTCAGGGCTGTGTTGCCTCCTCTCCTGGTGCTCCTCAGCCATCCCGGAGCCCTCTCGTTTGCATTTCTCCAGCAGTGACCAACTGGAGCAAACCCTTGGTCAGCCAGGCTGTGCTGGGTGGGTGGTTGAGGCTGGAGAACCACGCTCAGGAGCTCTGAGGTCATCACGGTGCTTCAAGAGGAGCAAAATGTTGCTTAACAGCAGAAGTGGCTTTTGTCTGGAGCTGAAAAGGTCCAATTTCCCCCTCTCCATCACTGCTGTCAACCAGCTTGGAGTTTAAAGCTCAGGGCAGAGACCTGGGGTCAGCAGCACCCCAAAATCAAGCCCTTTAGGGTGCCGCAAGTTCATTCTACATTTGCTGCCCCAGTAGCTGAAGCTATTCACCTTCCTCCACCAAAGTCGAGGCCAAGGTCACCGGGAAGTTTCTGGATGGTGGTCATTAACTCCTATTGCAGTTTGAAACCAGACCATAAATTTCATAGTGTAATAATGTAAAAATCAATAACTCTGTTTGAAACGATAGCTTTGTCTTCCATTTCAGCCGGCTCTGATATCTCCCCCTGGACTGCGTCCCTCTGAATCACACAAATAAAGAGAGAGGAGCGATGGGTGGCGGGGCGGCTGCTCTCCTGCCAGGTGCCCAGCCCCTCCGTCGTTACAGATTCAATTAGTTAATTTATTCCTCTCTTGCAGTTAAATTCGATGATGATTTAAAAGGGGAAAAAAAAAAAAGAGAGAGCCTTTTATGCTCAGTCTCGTTGACATCCCGTCCAATGTGGCGTCCCTGAGGCTTTCAGTACGAGGGACGCCCAAGCCCCTGCTGCCCATCGCCACGGGCGGCGCAGCCCAAACCCAAAACAATCCTGGAAAGATGCAGCACTAACTCACACAAGCAAAAAAAAAATTAAAGTCCGTTCTTTTCCAGCTCTGGCTTTCTGGGCAAGGGAGGTCTGGCTTCCTTTGCTTGCTTATTTTCCGTTGTTTGCTGTAGCACTGACTTGAAACATACATCGAGATGCAGGATTGTCTTTCACATGTTGGTGGATGTGTGATCCTCAAAAACAAATTAGCACCGATTCACTTCTATATAGAGTGCAGCCATCAGGGAATCACTCCTGAATTCACAGTGAAGGAAAGTAATAATGCTTCCAGCGCGCTAATCCTCTCCAAGAGCAGCCCCTGAACTCTCTCCCGGTGCTGGAGGCACCACTGGAAATTACAATTGTACTGAAAAAATAATAAATAAATACAGAAATTGGCAGGGGTTTTGCTGGTCCAGAGGATTTGTACCCTAATGTGGAACTCCCTGTTTAATTAGCACTCCTCTCTATGTCTGCATCTCCTCCTCCCGCTGCTTGAGCTAAAGGAAAGAAGAAAAAAAAGGAGGCCAACGGTGGAAGTGGCTGTGGGATTGGAAACTCGGCTATAGCAACTTGTTTAATTTAAATACTTGTTTCAGGACTAACATATGCAGAAACAGAGGGAGAGTAGAGCGTGTTTTCCCCACGTAATCTGCTCTGCTTAACCCCAGTTTGCAGTACGCCTTCCACTGCAGCGGTGCCCTTGGAGTACAGCTGCGGTCGGATGCTGCCGGTCCTGTGGCTGCAGGCACGGGGCACAAACCCCGGTACCTGGGTGCAGAGCCTAAAAGTAAGCGTTTGGGAGAAGATTATCTAAACCAGAGGCTGAGCTGCTGCTTGTATGGGGTTGGAGGCAGATCTATAGAATAGAATAGAATAGAATAGAATAGAATAGAATAGAATAGAATAGAATAGAATAGAATAATTCAGTTGGAAGGGACCTACAGCGATCATCTAGTCCAACTGCCTGACCACTTCAGCACTGACCAAAAGTTAAAGCATGTTCTTAAGGACATCATCCACATGCCTCTTAAACACTGACAGGCTTGGGGCATCGACCGCCTCTCTAGGAAGCCCCTTCCAGGGTTTGACCACCCTCTTGGTAACGAAATGCTTTGTTATGTCTGGTCTAAACCTACCCTGGCTCAGCTTTGAACCATTCCCACGTGTCCTATCCCTGGATACCAGGGAGAAGAGATCATCTTCTTTCCCTGCTGCTGGAGGATTTATTGTGCCCTCGTGTCTCATCCCATCGCACATGATGGACCGGGATCTCAAAAGCCCATGGGACCTTCCCGGAGCAGAGGCATGCCAGAGGGAAACAGCACATCTGGCTTCAAAGATGGATGAGTCCTTGGGTCCCGCTGCGACTGAAGGTGTCGATGGACACCAGGATGTTCCTGCTCCTCTGGGAGAGGGACAGCATGGCTCAGGGGACACCCCGAGCACAGTGTGCATAGATATCGCAGGATTTCAGGCACAGCTGGGGACTTCACCGGCTCCTGGCGCTGTTGTCCTGACCCGCAGCAGGCACCAGGCATCCCCTGCTGGTCCCCGGCACAGGATGGGGCTCTGGTGGGATGTGCCAGCAGCCTGCGGCAAAGCCAGGATGGGATTTGGCAAAGGACAGAGACATCTTGAGGTCCTTGAGAGGGGACTAATAATTCCAATTGCCCCCGAGGAGAGAGAAATACGGGAGGATGACTTAAGCTTAGTGGATTGTCTGAGGCTTCTCAGGGGATCATCAGATGCTTCCACTCCCTTTTTGTCCTGAGGTGACAAGTTTTCTTTCCCATTCACAGAAATGCAAAGTAGTTCATTCACAGTAGTAATAAGGACGGTGTCCTTTGTAAAACAGCCGGCTAGCGAACCCTCCGAGGTGCTTTACAGCAAAACAATTGCAGATGAAATGACAAAACCCACCCCAGATGAGCGCCAGCCAGATCGCTATCAAACGCTGAACAAGCTCATGTGTAGCGAAAGCAGATTCCCAGCTCAGTTCCCTGCCAGCGGCTGGCCGGGACCTATGGAGAGAGAGTTTCTTTAGGATCAGAAATACAGCCAGAACAGAGCAAATGTGAGATGGAAGAGCGAAGTGACAGCTGCCCGGGCTCTCTGTGCACGCTCGGCTGCCCCACCACCCAGCCCACGTCCGCTGGAGGTGCAAAAACCGGAGGCTGCAGAAAACCAGGGATGCGCTGGATGGACCTTTATCTGGATGGAGCGGGGAGCGGATGGCAGCTTGAAACAGGGAGGCGAATGGCCCTTCTGCAGTGTTTTTATGCTAGCATGGCTAATAGGGAGAGCATTAGCTCCATAAACGTGTAATCCTGCTGAGGTCCTGACCCCAGCAGTGTCCTGTGCCACCGAGATCCACAAGCCAATTACGTACCGTGCCGCGTAGGCTCCCTTTCATCCCTTTTCAGTCTTTCTGCATTTCAGATTTACTGGATGTCCTTGTGTTTGGTGGAGAAGAGGGCAAATTGGAGCCTGTCATGTACCTTCTTCCCCATTCAGCGGCACATCATTCTGGCTGCAGCAGGGGGGAAGGAGACTGACGGGCAGGCATCAAAGCCACCAGCTCTGTCACATTTTCTTCCACCACCACCCCCCCCCCAAAAAAAAAGCGATGGCGTCATTTGGAACCCAGCCCGCAGCCTTGGGTCTCTCTCCCGCACCCTAAATGGGCAGCAGCAGCACCTTTTCCCAGGCCCTTGGTCTCCTCTCGGGGTGGGTGCGTGATGCTACGAGCCCTCCCAGCGAACATCCCTGCGGGTTGGCAGCTAAACGAGCATCACAGATGCCAGCAAAATCCCCTTCCCGGTGGAGACGTGTGCCGGCACGCTGGGTCGTGAGCGCGGCTGCCTTTCAGAGACCTCTCCTGTGCTTTGCACTGAACTTTTTACCGGCTCGCGAAAAGCACAGCGATAAAAGCAGAGCAGTGTGAATAGCTGCCCATCATCCGGGGCCGACCCGCGCCTTGCACAGGGGCCGTTAGGAGGTTTAATGAGCCGGCGGGGAGATACCGTGTGACCAGGTAGATGTCGGGCATCGTTATGCTCCCGCACGTCGCTCAGGGTGCGGGGGAATGTGGGGGAGTTGAAGACCCCAGCGGGGTCACCGCTCGCTGAGCATCAACGTTTTGCCAAGCCCCTGAAATCTGTACGGTTGGACGGCGGGCGGCTGGAGCGGTGGCGAGCTGGCAATTAATGTGTGAGCCATGAACGTGGTCGGGACATGGCACTGCACTAATATCCTGCTTTGTCTAGCTCCAATGCCAGCATTTCATCCCAAAATATCCCCCCGCACATCCCCCCGGGAACGGACTTCGTGGAGATGCTGCACATCCCCCAGCACAAAGCTTAATAAAAATAGCTTGTTAACAGGATGTGTTGCCATCACCGGTGGCTTGCGAGCTCGCTGCCGATCTCTGCGCCTTGAACGCAGCAAGGCCAAGTAATTACGGGATGGGGGCTGCAAGGTGTCGACAGTCTAATTTCTATTAATTATAGTCCGTGTGTGATCCAGTCACAGCAGAAAGGGGAGATGGAGAGATGGTGAGTGGTTGCAGGGGCTGGGAAGGGAACAGGAGATGCTGAAAGATGCTGAGAAGTGGTACCCGCTCTGCACCCAGGGCGGGCAGAGGGACCGGGGAGGAGGATGTGGCCCCTGGCCCCAAAGCGGGTGGCTTATTTGGGTGGTTTGTAACTGGTGAGGAAGGATGATGATGTTTTTGATGAGTGGAGAGCCAGGAAAAGTATTCATGGATTGAAGAGGGTGTATGGGAATTAAGGTGATGCTCGCAGCAGCTGTGACCTGCGGCCACCGTGGAGGCTGGGCTGTCACCACGCAGAGGGGCTGAAGGGGAGTGTATGGGCAGGGAGGTGCTGCCTGGGCAGCCAAAGCCCCCCTAAATGTGGAGGGGGGCAAGGAGAAGATCACGCCATCCCCGCAGCCCTGCCCCTCCCCTGGCTCTGGCCATTTCCTACTGCTTTAGGAGCCAATTAAAAACTCAAAGCCAACGTCCCAGCTTTCCCCGTGACTGGCAGGACTCCTGTTCAATGCATGGCAGAACCCTCATGGCCCAGCTGCCAAGGTGAGGGGATGTGGGAGGGGCCGGGCTCCTTCGCCCTCCACTTTTTGGAGCCCTGCCCTGCTGCCGGTGGCTGCCAAAGCCCCTCGCATGACTCCCATCACTTCCCTATAAGCTAATCAGAGCCGGTTTCTCGGTAAGTCGTTATAAATCCTGTTACGATCCCTTCTCCGCTAGGTAATAACAGTGAGCGCAAGACGTGCGGGGACGTGGCGTTGGCGTAAAGCCACCCACGCCAGCGTTCGTCTGCGCTAACAGTGGGATGGACAAGTCAGGCGTTGGAGCCCCGCCAATCCATCCCCCAAGACTGTCCGAGGATGAGGCGGATGAGGCAGAAATGTAAGGAAAAAACGCACAGTTGCATCCACAGAGGGCTGGCAGGCATGCACCTCCACACCAGTGGTACCCGAGCCTTTCCAGGAGCAGATGTTCCTGCTGGGGATGGATGGGCTGGACCAGAATTCCCGTTAGAAATACCGTTGCAGAGAAATACTGCGAGATGAAGAGAAGCGGGGTACGGCCGAGCAGTGAGAGTGTCTGACCTGGCTGTGCTGGGGAAGGAGCTGAGGAAGGGCTGGGGGATGCGCTGGGGGCATCCTCGGGCTGTGGGAGCAGCGACACCCATTTTTCGGAGCTGCTGAGTCGGCAGATGTGGGGGGATGCAGGATGGCTCACGGGAATTGTGCCCGCTGGCTCACAGAGCGCAGGAAGGGTTTGCTTTGGGCGCTGCCATCTGCCTTTGAAAGCAATCCTGCTCCCTGCGTGGTGAGCAAGCATCCCTTCCTCCCCCTCCCAGTTTGCCAGCATCCTTCTGGGACTGGGCAGGCTGTGCAAACTGGGGGGACCGGACACAGCCGTTGGGAATGCAGTGCTGCTCACTGATGCTCAGCCGGGCTATTCCTAAAATACACAACCCGTCCCCAAAGGAGCATCTCTGAGGGATGGCTCAGCTCCTGCCAAAGGGGCTGGGGGAGGCTTGCGGGGGGGAGGATGGGACGGCTGCTCTCCCCCCAGCCCCACTGCCCTTCCCAGCCCTGTCAGGGGGCTGCAGCCATGCCGATGCCAGGGTCCTGGTGCCAGGGTGCCGGTGCCAGGGTCCTGGCCACAGGCACGTGGTGCCGACCCGGAGGCAGCTGAAATGGCTGGGCTGGCCGCAGCGGGGAGGTATTTATGGCAAGATGCAACAGGCCAGGCTGTATGGAGTGACAGGGGTGTTTTACCCTCGGCTTCCTCACGTCATGTTGCTTAAATGCACATTTTGCAAAGTTAAAACAAATCACAAACAGCAGAAAACAGGTTTTTTAGGGTGGGGGCTGGGGGGAAAGGAAGATCTTGGCAGAAGGATAAAGGAAGGCAACTGAAATGCTCATTAAAACTGAGGGGCTCCATTTGCCTGTCCAAGTGGCCACATCTTCTCTGGAGGCTCCCAGATGCTTTGAAATGCCTTGTCAGACAAAGCCTTTCATCCTGCCTGATTCTGGCTAAATTCATGGACCCAGACATTTTCTCTGGAAACGGGAAAGAGGGAGCAACTCCATTCTGACTTTTCACTTCCCATCTGATCGCCGTTGATACAATTTATTCCTATGACAGCATCTGCTGCTTTCATGGGTTTTTATTCTGAAGTACAACTCGTCTTTGTTAGTCCCATTTTCGGGCCTTTCATCATTTGAGTCACAACATAAAAGGCATTTAAACACTCCTGCTTGGAAACCAGGCTGCGGGAGAGGGTGTGAGCGGAGAGACGCCATGTCTCCCCAGCCCCAGCCCTCCTCCGGCACGGGATGGGGTGTCCCGGTGTGTTGCAGCCCCGTCACGCTTCCCCCATGCCTCCTGCAGAGGACGGCGGCGATGGGGACATCGTGTTTCCATTTCAGAGTGATGCTGTGAAATTCAGATGTGATTTTTAGCTGCGCCTTCACGCTGAGCCCTGCATCCCGCATCTCTGCCGGGGCAGCATCTCTCCCAGCCACCACTGACCCCCCGGGTGTTCCCAGGGGCTCCGTGCCCTTCTCATCAACCAAACCTCTCATTAGACAAGTAATTGCCTTTTGCTGCTGTGGCTCCAGCCCAAGCTGTGGTGCAAGGCTCCTCGTGCTCTGCCATCCCTTGCTGCCACCCATACCCCCTCTGAGCTCGCCAGGGGTTCTCATACCCACCAGTGCCAGCAGATCCTGCTCTGCTCTGGTATCTGCCAAGCTACTGGAGGCATTGGGGAGTTCACAGCTACCCATGGAGACCTACTGGAGTCTAATAATAGCGCCGTGGTGTCGTACCAGCGGAGAGCTGGAACAGCTACATCTGGCAGGGAAAGGCCATCACTGGCTGCCTCCGCTTGCCCGGGCTCCTGCCTGCTCAGCTGGAAGAGCAACGCCTTTCCCAGGAACCTCTGCCCTGCGCAGCTCCTCTCCAGCCTGGCTCCCAGTTCTGCTCCCCCCCGGCAGCCCCCGCTGCGGCTGATGGCCCACTCTCCACGTTACGAGGATCCCCTGCCAACAGCAGTGCGGCTCACACCGCTCCCCCAAAACCCTCCCCATGCAAAGGCGGGGGGCACCGGGCTCCACGCCTGCAGCAGGATCCGTGGAGGAGCTGGCAGGGCTGCAGGATGGGCAGAACCCACCCTGCCATGCTCCCGGCTTGGCACCGGTGTGAGCACCCTTGGGGTGCGGTGGCCTGTCGCCTTCCCGCTTTGATTCCCCTGCCATATTTTTCACTCCAGTAAGTGCCAAGCTTCTGCCGACCTCCGACAGGCTTCCTCTGGGGGCACTTAAAAAGAAACCCCTGCCAAATTTTCTTGTGCTGTCGCCCTGGCAAGGGCACAGAGCAGCCCCCATGTGCCGCAGGTGTTGCCAGTGCCCGAGCATCCCTCATCCCACCCAGCATCTCTCGCTCTTCCCTGGATCCCGACGCTCGTCCCCCAGCTCCCAGGAAAGCGAGCGCAGCTGGAAACTGCGCTGCCGCTTATTGGAATAACCTTTCAGGTTTCATTTAGCGCCGCTCGCTTCCCACCCCACCTTCCCATCGTCAGCACTTTACTAATTGCAACTTTTAACTCGTTGTTCCCGGGAAGCCTGAGAGTGGCTGCTGCTGTAAGGACACGGGGTCCCTCCGTTCCCCATGGCTGCTCCCTCCCCGAAATGAAGGGCCAGCCTAACGAAGGGTCGTGGAGGCAAACATCGCACTGACCGCAGCCAGTATAGTTCTGGTCCTGTTCCCGGCTCACCTCACGAGCTTCCTGCTTTGGGAAAAGAGCAACACATCCCAGCAGAGCAAAAATCCCAGGCAAAATCCTGGCTGTCGCCGGGGAGCATAAATCAGTGCATCACTGGGCAGGGAGGAGGTGAGAGATCCCGACGGCTATCCGAGCGCGCTGTCTGCCTGAGACTTATTAAATTATGGCTCTCAAGTTCAGCATCTGAGCCCGGCGCGGCGGGGACCACGGCCGGGAGGGAGGCGGGTTACAGCCCCCTAATTCAATCACGGGGCAGAGGCAACGGCGCAGGCGGTGGGGGAGAAGAGCCGTCGCTGTCGACACGGAGAGAGCGAGGCTTCGGCAGACTTCCCGGATGGCTCTGCCCCCTGACCGCTCACGGAGCTCCCAGCTGTGTTTCCTAATACGCTGGGAATGGCTCCCCGTCTCTGTCAAGGGCTCAGGGTGTGATGAAGCCGTGGTCCTGGGGCTGGGCTGGCCACGGTGCCGGCGGCGGGGAGCGGGGCATCGGTGCCACCGTACGGGTTTGCACTGCTCAAAGGCCACTTGCAATGAAAGATGGGATGCTCCCAGCCCCACGGCCGTCCCGCTGCTGCGCAGCCCTGGCTGCTTCCAGCCCAGAGAGAAAACGAGCCAAGAAGCCACTGTTTCAGGAGAGCCTGAGCTGTTTTTTTACTAAGTCTGAGAAGCAGGGAAGGAGAAAGATGACGTGCCGTTTCCCAACTGACACCGTGAACTTGGGAGTGTCACTAAAACTTGGGGAGGGTTTGCATAACGGGGACGTGCGTTTCTGCTCTGCCCGGGGGTTCAGGCACCGTGGGGATGCGCACGGCATCAAAACTCCAACAACTGCTCAGGGAGGTAAAGCTGGAGGGACACAATCGGGTGAGAAAGGGAGAGGAGGGAGCCGGGAAGGCGGCTGCTTTACCTGAAAGCATTTACAAGGTCAATGATTAAAAGTGGAGCAGAGTGAGGATTTGGCTCAGGCAAGGGAGTCGGACGATGCCGGGATGCTTGGTGGGAGGAAGATGAAGGCCTGGCTCCCATGCTGGCACCGAATTACCCAGCCGAGGGCTAAAAGTGAGATACCGAGACAAGGTCGCAGTCCCACCGGAGCGGCGAGGGCGACGCAGGAGCGCTGGCTGGGCCGGCTCCTGCCTCTGCGGCAGCAAATTCAATCGTGGCGAATAACAGAGTGGAACAAAATCCAGCAATGCAATAAAGCGGCCCGACGCCTTGTTCGCCTGAAGCCGAGTGAGCGCACGCAGCCAGGGTTTGGGCAGGAGGCAGCGCGGCGTCTGCAGGTAACCTCGTGTCTAGGGAACTCCGGCAAGGAGCATTTTGAGTGGCCTTTTGGGTGCTTTCCACGGGTGACAGGTCACCCTGCTGCCACCTAGGCTCCCGGGGAGAGGAGTGGGACCGCTGGATTTCTAAGCAAGGGAGAGACACTGATTCCTTAAGAAACAGGGAGGCAAAATCCAATTGTGCAGCATCCGCGGCTGCCATTAACCTGTCTGTGTACTCCCACGGCCGCCCATTCCTCTCCGCCTGACAGCCAGGGCTGCCCGGCACACGCTGCCCCGGCCGCTCGGGGATTTGTTTCTGTCTGCTGCAGTGGCACAGCCAGTGCCGCTGAACTCTGCCGCAGGCATTTCTCCCGTGCTTTGCTGTGCTTCCGAAATGGAGAGCCGGCTAAATGTACCCCCGGTGAGCTGGGGAGCCAACGGCGTGGATTACTGGAGCAGGAGGAATGGCCGGTGGCATGCGGTGACAGCCGCAGGAGGAGCTGCCAGAGCAAACCACCGCTCCAAATCCCAAATTCAAGGCCAGGAAAGAAAATGGCATTGTTGGGTCCTTGGGATAGTTGGCATTCAGCTTGTAGCATCGTCTCCGGCTGGTACAGCCCAGCACGCTGGCGGCACACGGCAGGGCTCTAACCGCTCACTCGACGGCAGCTTTTGCCACCGGTTTCGGACGCACGGGTGGGTTTGTGCCAAGGTACGGCATGACCGGGCGGGCGTTAGAGGGGTCTGCACCGCAGGGCATTCAGCCAGAGCCCCCTCAGACGTACCGGCAGCGGCTGCCAGGCGGAAAGGCAGCGTCTGGCCCCACATCGCTCAGCCCCACACTCGCCTGCGGAGAGGCTGAAAGCGAGCTGATGGAGAGGGCAGGAGAGGGGAAGGGAGAGGGGAGGTGGGCAGCGGGGAGGAGGCGCAGCGGACCCCACCAGCCACCTCGCCTCTCTGCATCCCAGCTCCATTTGCAGATTTATTAAATCGAGAGCCAATTTCGACATCATTTCTTTCAAGCAGCTCCACCTCGCAGGTGTGCGGAATTTATTTGAGATAAAGAAAACCATTACAGAGAGACAGCAATCTTCAAAGACCACCTCGGAGACCTGAGAGAAATAAAAACACTAGCCCGTGCAAATGTGCAATTAAGTTTCAAAATACTTGTGCTCCATGAAAAGCTCCGTCCCTGCAGAGAACAGGCCTTTAAGGCAATTTTCCCAAACCCTATTCAGCATTCACTCAAAAACGCCTTTTAAAAACAACATGTGATTTTTTTCCCCTCTCTGCCTTGCTCCTCCTCCCCCCGCGCTCACGCCATCACTCCCAGGTGGGACCCAGACAGCTCCAGTGGGGACATGGTTCCTCCCCGTTTGGTGGGGGACATGGGGCATGGGGAGTCCCATCCGCATGGGCATGGCTCTGTCCCACCCCCCAGTCACAGCAGATCCACAAACTGGGAATTTTTATAGCCAGGTTTGTTATTCAGGGAGAGCGCAACACCATCACAGCTCTGCCTGGGGATGGTTTGCCGACTATTCCCAGCTGCTGGAGCTTCGCATCCCTTATTGATGGGTCACTCTCTGCTCGGTGATTAATTAAAAATGCGTAATTAACCTGTGGAACGCACTGCCACAAGGTATCGGGGAGGCCAGGAGCTTAGCGGGATTCAGGGGAGGATTATATGTTTAAATGGATAATGAGAACATCTGCTGGTACATTAACAGGGATCAAGCAGAATTAGGGAGAAGAGCCCGGCTCACCGCTGGTGCAGGGTGCGGAAGGGCAGCCCCGGGGCCAGCTGGAGGGGGACACCACCAGTCTGGTCCCCGACCGCAGCAGAGATGCCAATGCACCCGTGCATGCTTGGGGAGTGAGATTTCGGGGCCGAGTGGGTGTGCTTGGGGACGGGGTGGTGCCACTGCAGGACTGGTTGCCTTCGGGCTGGAGGCGGCCACCTGGGATGGACGAGGGTCACCGCACCAACAGCTCCTTGCCAGACCTCCCAACCCAGCAGCTGCCTCTTGTATCCAGAGGCCAGTGGGGGGGCTGGGAGCTGATCCTGACCCCCAAGGACACCCCTATAGCTCAGCCACAGTGTCCTTAAAACCCCAGGAGAGCATCCATCAGCTGCAGCACCTCCTGCAGATGACGCCACGCTTGCATGCAAGGAGAAGGGCTTTGCAGATCATCTGTGCCACTTGCCGGTGAGCTCTGAAGTTACGGCACGGGACGGAGAAGCCAAGATGAGACACAAGACTAAGCCTCGGCCAAGCTGGCCACGCGGCGTAGCCCAGCTCCAGGGCGCACAGCCCACGCGAGGGGCAGTTGCTGGAGGTCTCCAGCCTCCAGACGTCACATGGCTCCCAGCATTGAGCCTGGCACGGACCCTTCCACCCATTGCAGCATCCCCCATCCACCGTGGGCTCCGTGCCGGTGCACAGACACCTCCCACCATCCCCCCTTGCATGGGTGGAACAGACCACTTGCTTTGCTTCATTTTTTTCCCCCCAGCGCCAGAAGATTTCTTAGACAAGCCTGGCAGACAAACCAGCAACTGCAGCGCAAACTCTGGACTGATGGCAGGATTATTAAACCCCCATCTGCAATCCCCTCTAGGTTCAAGTGGCTGCTCTTTTGCATCCTAAATTGGCTGCCCCATTGTTAGCACTAACTAATGGTTGTGCAAGGCCTGGGAACCACGATGTCTCGGGGTGCAGAAGCCCTGAGGACTCTTGGCAACATCCTCAAGACCTGGGGGTATCTCCATCCCTTCATCCAGCGGCGTGGCCAGGGCAATGCTGGGCACCCGGCACAGCTCCGGCTTTGCAGCAGCTTGGAGCAAGGCGAGGAGCATCCCATGCCTGGGAGAGATGCTGGAGCCCAGGGGATGCTCAGCCCTCCCGGCGGGACCTGGGATGCTCCCACTGTCCCTTTGCAGCATTTTGGAGGTGACACCATGGATGTGGCAAGATGGGGTCACCAGAGGCATTTCGGGTGTCGCAGCCCTCCCGGCCTCGCTGCCCGTCCCCTGGGACAAGGCGGCTGCAGCACATCGTGCTCAGCCTGCCGAGCACGGAGGGGACCTGCTGGGCTGGGGTTAATCTCGTTGTCACACTTTCCCTCCTTCTTGCTGGCTCGGCGCGCTTTGACCCGCTGTGAAATTGTGGCCAACAGCACTGAATATTTTAAGAGCAGCAATGCAGTCATGGCCGCGCGGCGGAGCAGCAAGGCAGGCCGGGAGCCGGGCTGGGCCCTCGCCTCCCCCTCCCTGCCACCGCCAACCCATTAGCACAGTTCAGGGAAACCTAAAAAATTCAAAAGACACTGAAATATGCAGCATTTTGCTCTCTCTGGAAATGACGCGCTTCGCTTCCCAGATGCTCCCGAGTAGGAGGTTGTAAATAAGCGGCTTTACGGCACGGGGGGTGTTGGCGATGGGGCTGCGGGCTGCTGCAGAGCCCCGATTGCCACCCCCATCCCTGTCCTGCCCCTCGATGGGGACACATCCGCGCTCGGGCTGGGGACAGACCTCTGCCCGCCAGGCACCGGTGCCCATCCTCACTAGCATGGTGTGGAGGTATCGGCCATTAGAGGACCTTCACCCCTCTGTCCTCGGCCTCTGCCGGCTGCTCTCTGCCCCCTTCCCCTTGGGACATCCCCTCACCGCATCCCTCCTCCCCTCGGCCGGGCGGCCAGCCGGGACACGGGTGCCGCAGGACCTGACGCAAACGCCTGTCCTCAGCACTTCTGCTATCTGGGCCACGGCAGAGCAGCAGCGGCGAGGAATTAAAAAAAAAAAAAGGANTCCCAAAAAGAGGAGCTGGAGCCTGAGCCTGGAGAGCCGGGGCGGCTGCGAGCACCAGCCGGGGACCACCGGAGCTGATAGCGAGCGCAGTAAGGAATAGGGGAGCATCACCTGGACCAGGGCACGCTTTGCCACCTGGGCCCTCCATGTCCCCAAAGTGCTGCCCTGGGGCTCAACGCCCCGTCCAGGAGTGACATTGGGGACACTTTTGCATTCAGGTCTTAAGAGGGCAGATTAATCGCTGTGTGCTGGATCTGTCACACGCGGGGATATATATTCTTCTCAGAATTTACAAGTAGTTCTGTCTGAGAAATAAACAACCGGAGATAAAAATTACATTGTCACCGTGCAGGTGTGATCGATGGAAGAGACAAGCCCTGAGAGCGCCGGCGAGGTGCCGCTGGCACAACCTGCCCAGGGAGCACCGGCACCCGAGGTGGCCAGGAGATGCCGAAGGGGCCTGGGGAAAGGCGGTGGAGAGCGCTTCACCAGTCTCCAGCCCACCGTGTCCCAGTCCCAAAGGTCCCAGAAAGTAGGGATGAGCATTCTCAAGTGGGAAAGATGCCAAACCCCAGGCAAAAATGATGCTGGTGATGGGTGACCATGAGGAGCACCCACGAAGCAGCTGTGGGAAGGATGCCCAGAGCAGAGCCACCCACGGTGCAGGGGCCGCAGCCCCTGGGTCAGCTCCTTGTAAAACCCTCCGGGGTCCCATTTTGAGCCCCAAACCCTCCTCTCTGGGGTGTTTCCAAGGTCAGCGATGGGCAGAAGGCAGAGCCAGGCAGGTGGCCCCCAGGGACCAAGGTGCGAGGAGGAATAATGCGGTTTATGCCGGGCCCCTTTCAAAGGTATCTCCTTCACCTTTCTCCGCTTCCTGTAGCTGCATTGGCTTTGGCCCAGCTTGTCGTGGAGGTCATCGCTCACCTGGGTCACTGCCACTCCCCGGGGAGGGACATATATCGGCTCCTTCATACCTTAAATCTGAAGTTGCGCTGAAAGTGGTAAAAAAAGCTCTGCATGGATCCTCTGCCCATCCTTTAGCAACCCGAGGAGCCAGGACCCGGCTCAACCTGCCAGGATGGAGATCCCAAAAGCAGCTAGGGCAGCCCGGCAGCCAATCCCACAACTGCCTTCCCTCTATTAATAAACTCGGAGCAGCTGGTGGTGGAGCCTCCGCCGAGTCGGTCCTCGGGATTTATCCACATTACTCTGCCTTATCAGCCGTGCTTTTCACAAGCACTTAAATTCAGGAGGAAAAGGAAAAAGTGAAATCAGATAGAAATGCAGGTCTGTTTGCTGTTTTCTCCAATGAAATGGTTCTGGGTAAACAGCAGACGCCTTTGATGAAATCCCAGCAGGCTTAAACAATAAAGCTGGTTACAAACTCAATCTGGCGCAGATATCAGATCTGAAATTGTTTCAAAAAACATGTCAACATTTTCTAATGCTGCTGCAAAACTTCCTCGGCACCTTGCCACAAGCCTGCGTCTGTGACGCAAGACGCATGCCGCTGTCCCGGCTCGCGCCGCTGCCACCGCTGTGCTTCCCGTGGGGATTCCTGTCTCGGCACCTCTGCACTCCCCTGCCTGCCCAGAGACCCCCAAGCTGTGGGAAGATGCTCGGTGTCACCTTGGAGACATGAGACAGTCCCCAAGCCACCAGGTAAGGACCTTCCCGGCTCCGTGCTCGGGGTGCATCAGGTTGTTTTCCAGCTGTAAATCCAGTCGTCATCCCCACGTGCAGCCTGGTGGGGACTTCATGTCACTCCATCCCTGCATCCTCCGCATCCGCCAGGGCAGGGGCAAGCCTGGCCAGGGCTCCTCATGGCACTGGAGGTCTGGTGGAGCTGGGCAAGGGGTGTCAGGCAGGGCAGCTGTTCCTCTTGTCCCACCCTGGGGACAGCACTCAGCCCCGGGTTCATCCCAGGTGCCATCAAGGACAATTGACTTTTCCACAGAAAAACAATTTGCAAAGCGCTAATGGTGGCAGAGAAGCGCAGCCAGATGCTCCTCTTGAGTTTTGCCTCCAGGTTGCCACCTCTGCATCCTGTCAGGAAACCAGCCACAGCCCGGGGCAGGATGAGGCTGCACAGTGATGGGTCCATCCAATGGAATGCCTGGCCAGGGGCATTGCTCAGCCCCTCTCCTAAACCCACGGCACAGGCTGAGGGGCATGATAGGGACTTTGTCCGGCGGAGATCGGCTGTGTCGGAGCGATAGGTGATTTGGCAGTTCCCGTTAATGAGTGCCCCTCTGTCAGCACTGGCGCGGGACCAACAGGGACCATCCGAAGTCAGAAAACACATGGAGCCAGAGCGGGATGAGGTAGGTCCCATGTTGGCATCACCGGGGCAAGTCTGCCAGCTGCCCGGCACCGGAGCTTTCCAAACAGCATCAGTGCCTGGGGTCTCTGGGGGACACCAGAGGATGCAGGTCCCCAGTGGGGACCGAGGCAAAGGGGTGAGGGCTGCTGAGGAGGAGGAGAAGGCAGGTCTGGTCCCACCACGAGCAGGGACAGCATCTTGGCACCAATTAGGAAGCTGGTGACAGCTCTGGGGGTGTCTGAGGTCGCCCTGGGCTCCACACCCCCATCCGTGAGGACCTGCTCCCTGAGTGTGGGAACCTTACACACCCCATCCTGCACCCCCGTGGAAGCCCCCAGCCCGGAGCTGATGCCCGAGACAGTTCGTGTCCCACGTGGCAGCAGGACGAGGGACGGCTGCACTGGAGCAGCAGAGCCCTTGTCCCTCCTGGGAGCCTGCGAGGACAAAGGGGACGCAGGAGAGGAAAAGCAGGGCAGGAGGAGGAGGAGGAGGAGGAGGAGGAGGAGAGCAGGCAGTCCTGGGGGGCGTGGGGGGCCGAGCCCCGGCTCCGGCACAGCACAGAGGGGGGGACATGGCAGACTTGACCCCTCTGCGGAGGTTGTCTTCGCCATCGATCCCTGCTGCACTCAGGCTCATTAGGGCCAGGGAGCTGCTGCGAGCGGCTGCTGGAGGAGACAGACGGGGGGAGCGCTCACCGTGGCTCCCTGGATCGTATTAAATATTTACTTTGTTTTGTTTTGTTTTNTCCGCCCCAGCATCCCAGGGCCGGGGGGGTCCCGCAGCACGCCCTGCGCTTGGCCCTGCCGCCAACACCCCCCTCCTTTTCAGACCAACGTCCCCATCCGANCCACGCAGCCAGCGCTGTTTCTATTTCGAGAAGATCTCTACTGGAAAAGGAACAAAAGCTGAGGGAAGCTATAAATAGCGGCCTCCTTCACACCAGCGCCTCCTCCGCCCCAGCATCCCAGGGCCGGGGGGGTCCCGCAGCACGCCCTGCGCTTGGCCCTGCCGCCAACACCCCCCTCCTTTTCAGACCAACGTCCCCATCCGAAAACCAGAGGGAATAAAGCGCTGGGGAATATTTGCCGCCGAAGCAGAACTGGCTCGGAACAGCGGTTTGCCAAGTTGCCTGGAGGCTCTGCCCGGCTCCCGGGGGGATTTGCCGCTGCCCAGCCGGGCTCTGCACCCACAAACGCCCCATGGGGCCAGATTCAGCCGCCTGGGGATGCTCCTGGCACCCCAGCACAGCCCACCCTGGCCCTGGCTGCAGCTGGCGGGGAGCAGGGAGAGCCGAGCGGCTCGGGCAGACCTACTTTCAAGGCTTTAATCCTTTTTGCTTAAAGGATCTCTTTTTTTCCCCCCTCTCTCTTTTTTTTTTTTTTCCCTTTTTTTTTTTTTCTCTTTTTTTTTTTTTCTTTCTGCGCGGCAAAGATGGGGTCTGATCAGAGGAGAGACGCAGGGAGCTGACAAGCTGCGGAGTACGGAGAGAAAGGAGAAAGAAATACATATTTATTACCCTCAATTATTAAAAAATAGATAGCAGCAGATCTTAGGCCCTGGCAGAGGCACTGCGGAGCCGTTTGTCTGAGGACTATTTTGTTTTTTAAATTCCATTGAAATTATAATACGCCGGGCTTGTTAGCACAAACACCTTGGCACATCCCTGCCGAGGGGGGATCATCCCGGCCCCTCTCCTTGCTCCGGTGTGCTGCCCGCGGGGTGGCCGTATCCAGCACCTGATGGGCTGCCGAATTTGCAGGCAGCGAGGAGGCAGAGCGGCTCGGGGCCGGGGCGGGGGAGCAGGAGCTGGCAGTGGCAGGCAGCGGATGCTGCCAGCAGCCTTTGCCCCCTTCTGCCTTCACACCGGGGGGTCAGAGGGGCTCTGCCCCGTGCAAGTGCATCCCCATGCCCAGATGTTCACTGATGCCTGGCTGGGCGAAGGTCTTGTGGACGAGAGCTCACCCGGGGCACTGCGGGCTCGTCACGGGGCCAAAAAGCACTGGGATGTTCTCCATGCACGAGGATGGGCTTTGCACCCCGTAGATGGCACCGCGGCGGTCCCACGGCCACAGGGCCAGGGTTTCCCCGAGCAAACCAGTGCAAACGGCAGTGTAAACACAGCTGGGGAAAAAAGAAAGAAAAAAAAAAAAACAAACAAACCAACCCAAAAAAGCGGTTCCCAAGTGCGGCACAGGGGGCTGGCGGAGCTGCTGGCACCTCCCCTCCGCTTGCAGGGCTGGCTCCGTAAGGAGCCCTGCCAGCGCAGCACCCAAATTCCCTCCTGCCGCTGTTCCCCGGTAAACAACAGCCGCAGCCTCCCCGTGCGACGGTGATGCTGGGACTTGGGTTGCACGTGGAGCATCTCCAATGCCCTCCAGCTCCGGCGCCCCGCTTTCCCCAAGGCCAGGCACCGTCGGGATGTGATGGACCACCGCCGAGCCCCAGCCTACTGTGCCACCACCTCTCCGGGGCCGAAACCTGCTGCCATCCCATCCTGCCGGACACAAGTCAGGGAGAGACACGGCTCTGAGTGTAACCAGCTTTCGGTGCTGGGAGTCACCGGGGCAGTCATGGCACTACCAGCCCGGGCAGGAGCATCGCAAAAAGACACTTGCCGAAGCCAGGCTGGCTCTGAGCCGCCGTGCCAGCGCCACCGGGAAGCAAGCAGCTGGCGGGCACATGTGCTGTTAAAGAGGAAAAGGAGCTTTCTACACCAAATGGAGCATTTTCTGCTTAATGACCCCCCAGTCCTAATCTGCGCAAAGAAGATTGCCCCCTGCATCTCCCCGTCCTGCATCTGCCACTTGCTGCTGCCCACACTTAACACGCTGACAGCACCGTGGCTGCCGGATCGGCACGTGGCACATGCCAAGCCACGCCGTGCCTTTGGCGAAATGGGCAGGAGAAAGACGAGCCACTGGGGAGGGCAGGCGATGCCCAGCACCGGGCACAGGCATTTCCTCTGTCAGCACCGAGCCTCCATCATTTGTCATCAGTAAAAATAATATTCCTAAAAGCGTCGTCCCCCCCCGATTGCCGGGTGGCAGGCACAGGGCTGTGGGTTTCCATGGTGATGCCGTTCCACAGGGATGGTACAGGGGATCGGCGCTTCCTCAATTTGGGAGATGGGACGCGGCGCTGACATCCGGAGCGAGGACAGCACCAGCCGTGCTGCCGGCAGAGGGATCTGAGGCTGAGCTGGCTCGTCCCCCCTTGGGCTTGGGCAGCATCACCCAAAATAGCAGGAAAGGAGCACCCTGGCTGGAGAGGACAAGGATGCTCCTGCATTCCAGCGGTGCCCCCAGGGCTGTGCCCTGCACCCCCTGCCCACGCGGGCACATGGACCCCTGTCTCCTCCTCGCTGACCCCCACTTGCTCCTGGCCCCATGGCTCTCCCCGCAGCCTCCCCGCCTCCCACTTGTTGCCTCTGCTCTTAAATCAGACGCCAGCCTCCTTCGGCGGGTGCTGGGTTGGGGCAGCACCTCGCCCGTCCCACAGGGAACCCAAACAACAGCCACCATGGCTGGGGTGACAGCACCTCGCCTGCCTGCCCGCTGCCTGCTGCTCCACCAAAGCGCTTTTAAAGACATAATCTGCTGTTAATAACCGGAGTTTATACCCAACGCGGCTAAGCCCTGGGATTGCGCTTTGCAAACAAAGCCCGAGTTTTCGGCTGTTTGGGGGTGTCTGGAGCAGCTGCTTGCATCACCCTGGGGTGCCCCGATGTGGGGCAGAGCGGGATGGGTGGCTGCCCCCAATGCCGAGGGGCTGAAGTGGCCATGTCCTGGGTCACTCCTCTGCCAGGAGCGTTTGCCTCCGTGCTGCTCCGGGGCTGGCCAGGGGCACCGCCGAGAGCTGGGGACATCCCAATAGGGGGTGGCCCTGGCCGTACCTGGCCACCACCATATTCTCCAGGCTCCTTCACTTCCCTGCCTGGTTTTTTTTGCCTCCAAACGTGGTTTTGGTTCTTGCTGCCAAAACCCATCAGTACTCCAGCCGCCTTCAGCAGCCCGAGTCCCTGCTCAACCCTGGGGTGACTACGTCCCGCTTGTGGCCTCATCCTGCAAACCGCGGGGACCCCCTGCCTGTGGCTCTGGCCCGCGCCACCAGCTCCAGCACCACCAGGTGCCTCGAGGAAAGCTGGGTGTGAAATCACGCCGGAAAATGCTTATTTTTACGTTTTCCCGGCAGGTTCGCTGGTGTTTTTAGGGCAGTGCTTTGAGGCCACCTGGAGTGTCACCTGCGGCCTTGGGCACCCAGATGGGACTGCGGGGCACCAGGTGTGGCACGTTAGGCAAAAGGTGGGAATAACATCCAGCCGAGCGTGGCCGCAGCTCTGACCCTGCCCGCCTCCATCAACGCAGGTCACCGAGCAGCGACGGCTCCTTTGCATCCCAGCTCCAGGCCCAG
>VYXH01006653.1:0-38687 GCA_013397275.1 Burhinus bistriatus
TAAACCATACTATGATTCTATGAGTAATTTTACATATTTCCATCTCATAGTGCCTTTTACAATCAGAATTTACTTCTGAATAAACAGAAGACATACACATTGGGACTCACAACCAAGCAAAAGGTCTATCTTCACCATGAAGTTGTATATTCTGTTTAAAACCAAACCAATTCTCTGTTTCTCCATGTTTTGTAGCTGGAGAGATGCAATGCATACCCTTCTCTAAGTTTCTTCAGTCACTTAGTCCACATTAGTCCAAATCAAACAAAAAGAGCTACATTAATGACTGCTTTTACTGACTGTCTAAACTACCTCATTGATAAACGAATCTCTAAGTGCTTCCATAGAGCACATGACCTGCTGCGCATGGACTTCATAGAGCACAAAGAGAGAGAGAGAGAGAGAGAGAGAGAGAGAGAGAGAGAGAAAGAGAGTGTAGTTTTGCCATCAATAGATTTGATGAAAGGACTGCGTGTGTGTATATAGATATACATATTCATTCTTCATTGTTCAGAATAAGGGATTATTTTATGCAGCCCCAAAGCCTATTTAAATATTTACTTTATTACCATTAGTATTTTTTCCTAGAGTGGTTTTAGGTCCACCAACAAATCAAGATCACGATGAGAACAGATGAGGAAAAACTCCTGGCAAGTCAGATTCAATGCTCTTCACCAAGCTCTGACCTACTGTGCACATTATTAAGAGGAGAAGCATTTTTACCCTGTGCCACATACTGTTATCTAAACACTTTCACATACTGCTAGCTTAAACAAAAGGCAATTAAAAACAACCTTAAGAATATTTCATCAAATCATTGTACTAATACTGGCATAATGCTGCAAAGCACTACATGACATTTGTATGACAAGGTACTTTCTTGCTGTTAGGAGTTGCTCCTACTCCCCTAATTCTTAATTTACACACAAAATCTTACAAAAAACAAATTAGTCCATTAATAGTCTATCTCTTAACACACATTCAGCAGTTCTTCTGTTACAACAGTTCTCATCATGTGTGCTACAGCATCTTGTTGCCCATCTTGTAGCATAGACCTTACATTTCAATAATAGTTTTGTGATAAACGGCTAGCACAACAGAAGCACTATTTCATGACCATCACTGTCAGCTGCAAAACTCATTTTTTCAAGCTAGCTTTTTATTTATCATAAACTATGCAATGACAACATATTTCTTCAGTAAGGAGAGCAAAATCTGGTCAAGACTGAGAAGCCTGTGATCCCATTATTTGTCATGCCACCATTCTCCCAGGCCCTGTGACTTTCTTCAGAACCAGAATCACCAATAGTACAAAATCAGAAGAAAACCTCATATTCATGTCAGAACGTATGTGTCACTGTGGATTCAAAAACCATAATAGAGTATTTAGGACCTGTATCCTGAAACTATTTGCCTGAAGGATGGAAAGGTGAATAGCTCTTTTGGTTAAAGCCAAAATTAGACAAGGAAAAGTGGTAGGCGCATTTATTGTAGTCATCCAGGGAAAATGTAAGGCAAGTAACCTCAGAAAGAAAAAATACAAATTCTCAAAACTTTTTAAAGGTTTTTTGTGTATATTACGAACTGAAGCTGAAAGGATTTGCTTACTTAGAAATCTTTCTGACTAACCACAAAGGAATAAAGCTATGGTCTGATTTAGTGGGGAGCATAAAAAAAAGGGCACAGAATAATCCTGTGGAGACTTATTGTTAATACAACTACTCAACCTACCTAGCAGTACTTTCTATGGTGGGTATTGCAACTGATCTTTCAGGATGATAATGGCTACTTAGCATTTCAGAATGCATTGAAGAGTACTCCCTCCATGTATTATCACACCACTCATGAAAAACTTTCTTTTTGAATGCTGTGGGAAAGTCAGCTTGAGTAACTTCACTAATACTTGTTTCTTAGATCACCTAAAAGCTTAATGCAGCAGGCTCTACTGGAGTTATGGCTAGCATAGATGTGTACTCTTGATCCTTAGATAAGGAAAAAGGTCATTCATCTTTCTTTAGGCTTTTGTCTGAGTGCTATCAGAGTGGAAAACATTATTCTGAGACAAGAACTGAGCCCTGGATGACATCTGTCATCACTGTGCATATGTTCTGTTCAAGCATAGTCTCTCCTTCACATGAAGAGAAAGCCAGGTGGAAAGCTACACAATACAAAGTATACTTGTTAATAGTATATAAACCAGGTAGTTCTTGAAAATGTTCACTGTGATGTCAAAATATTTACTACAGTTCTGTTTGTTTTCACAGTTACTAATAATTATGTTTTCCAGGTATGTTTGCTATAAATCCTCACTTGTATATTTATCTGTTGTTTGTTTTCTGGTTTTTCTTTTTACTTTTTTCAAATCATTTCATTATAAACTAACTTCAAATCCAATAGTTTTGCTTTGGTTAAAACGAGTGTCAGAAGGACAAAATTAGCTTTGTTTCATGCTACAGATATCTGATTACTACATTACCAGCTAATTGTGGTACTAAAGAAATGAATTACTAAAATGTTCAGATTCAAGCCTGTGAAGGCAACAAAAAATGAAATTTAAAAAAAAAAAAGTGTAAAAAAAAATTTTTACACATCCAGTTACATGTGTTAGAATTGGCTGAGGACTTCAGTAAAACAGAACAGATCTAAGACTTTTTTTATATTAGTTCCACAGCCTCATTTTCATGATTTTAGTTGCATCTTTTAAGAGCTGTCACTTTAACAGTTCATTACCACTTAGGTATAACTGAGCCAGAGAATTGGACTTCGGATTATTTTTTTTTTGAGAGAGATAATTAAATGCTTTGTATTCTCAAATGTTTACATTACTTCAAAACAGAATGGTTTATGTGGAAAAGTACTAAAAACAAACATTTGGCATGACAGCTCTATGTTGCAGGCAAGGACTGTAGCTCATAGATCAGTATTTCATACTTCAAAGTTTTACAATCAGTCGAAGCCAATGCAGAGTCCTAGCTGCTCCAGAGAGGGGTGGAGATGTTTTTCCCACCACCTCCAGAAACATGTTCCTGCCCCCTTCCCCATGCTGGCATTAAAACCCCACACAGCAAGCCAAACTAGAAAATCAATCTGGCAGAAACCTCACCCCCAAAAACCAAGACAAGATTTAGTTTTCAGTATCAAGGTACTGATTTGGTTCACTGCATGGCAGCACAAGTGCTACTGCCAGAACAAGGGAGCCAAATGTTTCCCTTTAGTCAGTTTGGGGATGGGGAGGAAGAACAATCATGGAACTGCAGCATTACAGCCTGAACAGACTTTGCTTCTGTTCACATTTCTCTCTTTAGACAAATATTTTTAAAGATGGACAAAACAGACTGGAATTTGTTGGTGAAAAGTCTCAGTTTGGATTAATTTTCATTTCTGTTAAATTACTTTCTGGTTTGGGGATGAAGAGAAGCTTTAAGCTTTACCTTTACAGAAACTGTTTTGCAAGCGTGTCAGAGATTTGAAGCATGTAATTGTTAGTAAAAGAGAAAAAATATTAACTGAAAACCTAAACAAAATGTTTGTACATAGATACAAGTTTAACATATGAAGACCAACTGGCACTTCATTTTACTATTCTGGCTCTTGTACCCCAAGACTAAAATCAGTGTCATTAACCTTCTCTTTATTCCTTTAGCTGTTCTGATACTTGTATTTGATTACAGCTATTGATAGCTGTAATTTTTTTTTCCCACTGGAAAATGTATTCAATATTCCAAAGCAGAGAAAATATAATGTGAAAACCAAATACCTCCTAGTGATATACATATTCCTATACTACTGTGCAAATAATGTGTAAAGGCTATTTTAATATGGCTGTGTTGCTCAACACATTCTAATTCCTTAGCCACTGTTTGGTGAATTGTTATTAGTTAAAATAAAAAACTATATATAAAAAGAAGCAATGCTGTTGTGAAATATCTTATCATCCAATTTACCTGATATTTCAGCGGGGCTGTAAGACTGACTTCAGTTTTAGTTTAACTGGATCTAATTGTGGTGTTCAACTGTACAGACAAAGACCCACACAATAGGTTCCACTCACTTTTTGAAACCAGACAACAGGGAGATGGTTCCAGAATCCAAAAATCGTGCAACAACTTCTAAATGGTCAAGACTCAAAAATGTGGTTATTTCTTCTTTAACACAAGACTAAATTGGACAGGGATGCAGACTGACTAAATTCATGGTCTCTGTCGTTTAATTTGCATTATGACACAATTCCTAGAATATGTGGTTTCAGACTGGCTTTGGAAGGGATGGTGAAACACAGGCAATTTCATGTACACAAAGAAATGGCTAGTCAGAAAGGGCAGCTTTACTTTTGAGATTACACAAGTATTCCAAGCCAGTCCTTCCTATAGCAATCTTCTTGTAACCTCCCCAGTCAAACACTAGAAGGGAGAGGGAAGAAGGCCAAAAGTGGGCAGAGAAGTGGTGATGGAAATAAGAATTTAATTGCTCATATAATCTTTCATTAAAAACAGCCATTCTTTAAATTAAACATATTACGAACAAGTAGCCTGCCTCAGTTTGGCCACGCATCTGGGCAACATCTTCAACATGGTTCTGCAAGACAGTACTTGCCATGCTTGCCTCAAGTCATTCTTGGCTAACAAACATGCAAACTCTGCTGCTGTGCAGTGATGAAGTCTTTCTGAAAGAGAGCTGTGCTCCCGCAAGGGAGCTGGCTGAAGTTGTGCATCAAGGGAAATGACAGGTGAAAAGAATGTTTCCTTCAAGCAGCTATCAACACAGCACAGTCATACTGGCAAAGCAAAGGAGCAAATGACAAGCACGGTCCCACAAGCAAGGTCTCTTCACAGGAGGTTTCTCCTCTCTCATATTTCCCTTGTCCCCCAACAAAGGTCAGCAATATTGCATTAAGACATGGGGAAATACCACCATTTTGGTTTGTGTAGCATCTGACAGGCTTAACATAAAATCTGGACTCTGTTCAGACACAGAGCTTAAGAGGTTACATCCACATTAGCTTTTTAGCTCAGATAAGGAGCATGCTTTTGAGGTGAATCTCCCAAGTGTTCCGATTTAACATGCTGTGGTTCACATCATTAATAGATTGTGGAGCTCACAAACTGGATTCCCTTCAGATAAGAACTAAGCCAGGAGAACATGTTTAGACATACCCAATTCATTTAAGTTGCTAACGGACATTCAGCCCATGATCCAGAATAGCGCTAATCTGAAGTAAATTTCCTGACAAGTGAGCTGGGTCCTCAGCACCAAATAAACACAAGTCTTCCCCCAAGTTCATCCCCCCTCTCTCCCACTGTGACACACTCTTTGCTAATGCAGGCAAAATTGAAGTATCAATATTCAGGTTTTTTCCTCAGTTGGTTTCAAATTTTACTCAAATGTTCAAATTATCAGTCACATTTCACATTATGTACAGTAATCCTCAGCATAGCAGCAGATGTATAAACACATTGTGTATTGCATGCAACCCAAAATTCAAGCTTTAAAATAAAAATAATTTTAAAAAATCAAGAATTAGAAAGCACAGTACCAAAATAATGAATCACAGTCCGTATTGTGCACATGGTATCTGTAACTCAGCTGTGAAATATTACTTTCAGAAATGTATTATATAATATTTCTGACGTTTGTAGCGGTCCTACCTATAATAGCAAAGAGTGAAGATGTACTTTCCATGGGACTCTTCCTCCCTAATGATCTTTTTTCCAATTTGGTGGCAACTGTGCACATACAGATTCTGTTTCCCTTTATCGACAGCGGGGGTTTTTTCCCTCCCTTTTAAGCTCTTACCACAGACTGCCACGCTGAGCTTTTACAACACTAGTCTGAGTCCTATCCTGTTATTTTCCTGTCCCAGCCTGAATCTCTCCATTCATCTTGTCAGATTTTCTTAGTTCTCTCATGCTTGTCTTTTGCTACAGAGCCACTTAGTTGTACAGTCTTGTGTAGAAAAAGCAAAAGCAATCACTCAGTTTTGCAATTCTTTTTCTCTTCTTAGCATTATCCTTATTAAGGATACGTGATATATGTGACTGTGCACACGTGCAGGTGTGTGTGCATTTCTGCTCACGGGTATTAAAGCAAATCAAATAAGAAAGAAATCATTCAAAACCAGATCAAAATCCTCCATTCAAATTCTATTTGAACAATACAGAATTCTAAAATAATGAATTTAGCATTAGCAGAATATTGCTGTCTGCTTTTCATAAATGCTTTTCAAAATGCTTCTGAGCAAGTCAAGCACTCTTCTCCTACTTACAGCTATTCAGTTCTCTATACAGTTTCAGAAAAGCCACTTCCCAAAGTATAATATGTCCCACTCAAATAGTTAAGTCCATGAATCTAAAATCTTACATACTAAGAAGTACTGAAATACATTTCAGGAGAGGTGGGACTGCAGTGATTTCTATATGGAGTCAAACCACAATTTTTTAGACTCCCTCCTCTCTTCCTACAGAAAGAGGGCAGGGGACAGAATGAAAACACAACGTGAGAGTTGGACACTATTAGAGCTTAAGGAACTTAAAACCGATGAACTGCAACTGCTTTGTAGAGAAATCAACTACATAGCTTAATCAGTTATTCTTGTTCTTGCACCTTATGAGGTGCACTTTATGAGATCTTATGAGGGTCTGAGGAGTGTCAACTACTTTCTTTTCTTCAGAAGTATGTGCCTGGAAAGGATTACTTGGACACTGAACTGATCCTCCACAATCTCAGGCAATTAAGATATACTTTTTAAGTCCAGAATTTTCTGCCAGAACATTGGGTCCACCCAAGTTCCACAGATAAAATATTCCAGCACCATTTAAAAAAATATCAAGTGTATAGAAAAAAATCAAAACCCACATAAATATGCTCCTGGCACAAGTATCTTAGCAATATCAAGGGTATTGCCAGTGTCCTTGTTCCCCACAACAGCAGGGAATTTGTTAATAAAAGTGTCCTGATGTGTGGCAGAAATCAGCAACAGATGGGCTGACCACCTCACCTCAAACTGCCAACTGGTTTTCCTGTGTATTTGCCAATTTTCTTTAAAGATACTCCACTAATGCTCCACATCACTGTGAAATTAAACCAATTGAGGATTTGGGGTAGCATGAGTACAGGGAATATGTTCTCCCTGGAAGTCTAAGCATTTCTGTTTTGCCAGTTCCCTTCTCTGTACTTCTTGAAGAGAAGGCTTATTTTCTGTCCTGCTAAATATTGCACTGACTGGACCTGAATTACTTTTGTTGCACTTGAACTGCCCACCACTCTTAAGGCGAAACCCATAGACCCTACACAACCAGCAGTAGCAAGAGATGCAGAACAGCAGACAGCTTCTCTCAGTAATTTGTGAGTGCTTCATAGATGCAACAACCTAGCACACTGCTGAACCTACCCTGCCAAACTCGGATCTGCAGTTTCACTTTCAGCAACCAGGATAGCTCAACTTCTCATTTTAACCTCCATTTAATTTTGTGTGAGCAACTCCCAAATAAATCTACATTCATATTTTGACCTCCTATGCACTTGCTGGATGAAAAGCACTGTAAAAAATAATTTCACATGCACAGCTACGAATGGTGTTCCATAATATTCTTGTGAAATAGGTAAGATGGTGATTGTCAAAATGGCTAAAAAGTCTAGAAAAGTGAGGGTTAAGAGCACATTAGCAAAGATGCTCAGAACCACATAGTTCCACTTTTCAACTCATACTTTTTTAACAGATGGGGTACAAATTTCAAACGTATGTTAAAGAATTAGAAACCTAGCCTCCACTATAGATAAAAGCTCTTTATAAGTATTATGGTAAACTTCAACTGCTGGGAGAAAAGAAAAAAAAATACTGCATTTTCCCCAACCTGACTGATAATGTTTTGGCTCCTTCTAAAGTTAAATATATATTACTTCTTCATTTTATTAGTTATTGCTAACTAGTATATACCATTTTTATATGGCTACACTGCACAATAATGTAAAAAAAAATGTAGCTGCCCCAAAAGGCCAAGCATTACATAAATGAAGAAATTGTAATTATTCTCCTTATTTTTTCATGAAATTAGGATTGCTAAAAGCATTCCGTGTACTGTCATAATTACTAGTAATAACATACAAACTAATGCATTCCTGCAATTTTCAGTCCATTACTTGCAGATTTGACAGTTGTTATTTCTATCTCACAAAATAAGATAAGCATTTTTACACTTAAAGCAAGAATTTATCAACACAAACATAGCAATTACTGAATCTCCTATAAACCAAAGGTAAAGAATGGTATTTCTTTTAAGTGAGGTCTCAAAGATATCTGGTGATCTTCATCATTCATAGTGACTACTACGCATGACACTAGCTGGAAGAGAAATTTCCTGTTTTACCTACTACTTTAATAAACCTACAATGCTGTGTCTACAAAATACCCAAATAAGCAAACAAAACCTCCTAATACTTCTCAAAATCCAAACAACCTTTATTTCTTACTGAGCAGTCTAAAAGCCATGCAAATTGCAACAGACCTCTTACTACCTTTTGGGGAACAAAACTGTTGTTTAGTTCATGTCAGGTGGTGAGCAAACATAGCATGCATTCCTAACTGTATGGGTTACTCAGATGATAAAGAGTGTGCCAGACAGCATTAGTGACACAAGGTCTCATCCCACCTCTCTGACATCCATGGAAACCTCAACACTGCTCCTGTTCCAGCCAATACAACTGAAAGGGCTTAACAGAAGGTATCAACTTTAGTACTGCAAAAGGACCGCCAAGCTTTCTTTGAACACTAAGCAAGAGAACATGGGAAAGACACAGGCTCATACTTGAGCCTTGTCTCATTTAAAAAAAATAACAACAAAAAAACCCAAACCCACATAACACACAGTGCAGTGTTCTCAGACCGCTGTCAACTGGCACACAAAGAGGCCTTTTAAATACATTAGAACAACCCATACTTTTTCTTCAACATAGTCACTGACCCTGTAGTTGCTTGCTTTTAGTATACTAGAAAGCCCAAAACTTTCGGAAGTGCACAAATTTGCTTATTTCTTATGAAAATCTAGATACTGACACAGCAGAAAAAAACCAGAAGTTGTAAAGCCCTAGTTTAGCTTTAACACTACACAAGTAAAATCACTAGGATGATGAAAAACAAGGATGGTCATTTAGTTCTAATGCTTGAGAGCCACTCACATAGACAACAAGAGGCACAATCCCTTGCTGTAAAGGCAAACCAGTTAATAACTCTGGAAGTTTAAAAGACATTTAAGAAACACCAAAACTTTTCAATGCACAGCAGCTTAAAAGCAAACTTCCGTAAATAGAAATGCACATTGAAAACTTCTGCATATATAAGGCCAAAGACACAGATGTAGGATTGTTTCTGTTGATAACAATGAGGGCTGCAAAGCCAGAATGCTAATAATTCTTCCAGGATTCAAAGGCTCTTCCAGGTATAAAGCAACAACCTGGACGAGGGGATCAAGTGCACCCTCTGTAAGTTTGCAGATGACACCAAGTCAGGTGGGAGAGTCGACCTGCTTGAGGGTAGGATGGCCCTACAGAAGGATCTGGACAGACTGGATCGATGGGCCGAGGCCAATGGTATGACGTTCAACAAGGCCAAGTGCCGGGTCCTGCACTTGGGTCACAACAACCCCATGCAGCGATACAGGCTTGGGGAAGAGTGGCTGGAAAGCTGCACGGCAGAAAAGGACCTGGGGGTGTTGGTCAACAGCCGGCTGAATATGAGCCAGCAGTGTGCCCAAGTGGCCAAAAAGGCCAACAGCGTCCTGGCTTGTATCAGGAACAGTGTGGCCAGCAGGACTAGGGAAGTGATTACTTACCTGCACTGAGCACTGGTAAGGCCCCACCTCAAATACTGTGTTAAGTTTTGGGCCCCTCACTAAAAGAAAGAAATTGAGGTGCTGGANTTCTATTCTCCAGGCTAAAAAGACCCAAGTCCCTCAGCCTTTCCTCATGAGCAAGATGTTCCAGCCCCCTAATCATCTTCGTAGCCCTTTGCTGTACCCTTTCCAGCAGTTCCCTGTCCTTCTTGAATCGGAGAGCCCAGAACTGGACACAGTACTCCAGATGGAGCCTCACCAGGGCAGAGTAAAGGGGGAGGATAACCTCCCGCGACCTGCTTGCCACACACCTCTTGATGCACTCCAGGAAGCCATTGGCCTTGTTGGCCACAAGGGCACATTGCTGGCTCATGGTCATCCTGTTGTCCACCAGGACTCCCAGGTGCTTTCCAGCAGCTCAGCCCCTAACCTGTACTGGCCTCAAGTTGCACCAGGAGAGGTTTAGATTGCACATTAGGAAAAATTTCTTCACCGAAAGGGTTATCAATCATTGGAACAGGCTGCTCAGGGAAGTGGTGGAATCACCGTCCCTGGAGGTATTTAAAAAAATGGGTAGACATGGTGCTTAAGGACATGGTTTAGTGGTGGTTTTGGCAGTGTTAGGTTGATGGTTGGACTCGATGATCTCAAAGGTCCCTTCCAACCTAGGTGATTCTACTATTCTATTATTATTGCCCTCCATGTACTTCAGTGTCATGGATACAAGGTACTTAGAAGAATTTTTACCATCAGATCATTTGGATGACAGTTTGTTTACAAGAAATAAAGGACAAAAAGAAGAAATCCAAGCATTGCTCTTTGTTAAACCTTACTGAAGTTCTGAGTTCTGAACTAAGTTTGATCTCTTACAACAAAATTGTATGTGTGCATGCACACAGATGTCTCAATGCCCTGCCTTTTGTTTCTCTTTATTTTCTAATATAACTCTTTAGGTGATAATCAGCTATTGTCCTCTTTAAGTACAGCTAAATGAGAAAGAAGGGACATAAGGACAGGCAGGTTTGAGTGAAACTTGTAAATGAATAATAATAAACTGAAACAGAAAACTGATCTCAGTGAAGAGATCACAAAGGAGGGGGAGCTGGGAAGGGGAATGTCTCTCCAGTGAGCCAAAGAAAGAGCCTTCCCTTTTTTTTTTTTTTTTAAACACCTGGAAAGTAGATTTTGTTGTCTGGTCTGATTCAAGTTGCAGGCAAATATCAACCAGCCACTGACTAGAGAAGATTTTAAGGAGGGGAAAAAAAAACCAATTAGTTATCTACTTAATTGAATACCAAAATGGTCAAGTTTAATAAGATGATGAATAACTTTGGTTACTTTCCATCTACCCTCAAATCCTCTTGCTTACATCCACTGGAATTTATATAGCATTTTTGTAAGCATCAAATAACTGCATTCTGTATAGCTACATCTGTCAAGTGAGATTCCACCAACAGGAGGCAATTTATTTAAGGACCTTGTTAGCCAAACTCCTCCCTTAACCCAGGCTCTCCCTCAAAATAACCCACCACATGCGCATGTATACCTAGCGCAGCAGAACTATTTTTAGTGTATTTAAGTATTTTCAGTGTATTTAAATGTATAGTACTATGGTACTGAAACAAGAAAGAACAGTATTCTAACCATAAACTTTTATTCATATGAATTTTCCCTGAAACTGTCTTTTAATTGTCTTTAGAGCCAAACCAGAAGTTATCAAAAAAAAACCCCAAACTGAAAATGTTGTATCTAAAATAGTTTTAAACATGATTTCATAAATATATATATGAAATAATTATTTTTAATTTGGTACATTATGTTACAATGGATGGGTCAGTCAGAATTATCCATATAAACAACAAAAAGTTATAGAAGAAGTTGAGTGTGCCTTCATAATATAAAAGCAACAAAATCAAAGAGGAAAATACTCCAGGCGATCTATTATGCAAGAAAGAAAGCCTTTGCAGAAACAAACAAACAGAAGAAATCTACCTGTTGGAGGTCCAACGTAATGGTCACATAATGATATTCAATTCCATTCTGGATACTAGGGCTTTGCCACCACGTGTTCTTGCCATCAATTGCATTTGTTATCGGATGTCGTTCTGTTAGAACAGCAGAAATACATACATATATTTCAAAATTATTAGGAGATTTAAATGTTTTTAGATGCAAAACCTAGATTTGAATACAATTACAGAACTAATGAGGCAGCGCTTTAAAATAAAACCAGGGAAATTAATTTTTCTTTTACTCTTGGAGCATGGTCATGCTCATTATTACTGGAACATTCATCTGATGTTAGTTGTTTAATTTTGGTTAGGATCACGAGAAGGTGATTCAGAACACCTAAATGCATTTGGAGGCTCTCCTGATTCTACAGAAAATGTAGGCATCTAAATCAAGTGAATACTTCCTACAGTCTTCCAAAGGTTCGGGTACTGTGAAGTCATTAAATGTTGCAACAGAAAGAACAAATCAGGAACCCAAGATACAGTGTGCAGGGAAAGCAGGTTAGAGTAGTACTGGTACTTGCATTTCTAAGACATTTCTAAGCACACATGGAAATAATTCAGAAATCATTACAGAGGAAATGATTCAGAAATATACAGAATATATTTCTCAACTGGAAAATTGTCTGACTCACATACACGCATATAAAGATGGTTATAATCCATATTGATGTCCAAGATGCATTACTTTTCATGTCTACACTTACTCTGCTGCAGTGTCCCAAATGAATCCCAAATAATAGGGATAAGAATTTATTTACAGAATTGAATTCTTCCTAGATTTCATCTTCTAAATTACTGAAGTTTGCTTACACAGTTTTTTAATGTTATTTAGACTAAGAGAAATTGCACTCAACATTTCCAGGTTACTTTTTGTGGTCGATTCATGTTTCTCTCTAGTATGAAATGGAGAATAACACAACCTCCACTTTAAAAGTTACATGGATCTATATTTTGAAGCCCCTAATTGCCTAGAGTGTGTCTGTACATTATGGGGAAAATAACCCAAAGGAAATTCAAATACGGTAGGTTTCTTCTATGCAGATTGTGTCTGCAAGAACATAACAAGATAGGAGAAATCCTACCCCTCTCATTAAGGATGGCTTTCTAAACTGACAGGTTTTCTTGGTATAAAACTGAAATATGCTTCATTACTAGCTAGTCCTAGAATTGCAAATAACTAATTCATGAACTGATTAATTTACTTGTTATTTTAATTATTATTTAAATCAACCAGCCAGATTGATGCTTTGTGTCTCTGTTTTCTTGCTACATCAACCACCTGTGGAGGACATGAGTCCTAGCTCATTAAGGAAAGCCAGAATGTCTGAACATATTTAAAGATACAATTCAAGTGCTTTGTGGGAAGGGAAGGCACAAGCCCTCAAAATTGAAAATGCCAAAAATTTTGTTTAAATATCAGAGTATTCAGTGGCATTAGCGGGCACCAACAATTGCAAGTTAGAATACTGGCGCTACAAGTTATGTTATTAGTAGCTTTATTTTTACATTGAAGAGAAAAGCAAAACACACCCGTGCTTTACATGTTGTCAATTCCCACAGCTCTGATCATCTTCACAAATCTTGGCTTTAAATGAGTGCTAGCAAAAATCACCTGTAAATCAAACTCAGAGCTCCTTGGTGATTGTGACAGAAGCTGTCTAATTAGAAATTTTGAAAGTCTTTTCAGATGAAATTGATATAAAGGTAAATCATGAGAAGGAGGGTTAGGAGATGAATCAACATTTAACTGTAATCCCCATTATGAAAGTTTAATCATAATTAATTTGAAAACACTGATTAATTGCTGGCATGTTTTGCCTATTTAAAAGGGAAAGGAAAATAATATAATACTTGCAAAAAGGATTGGATTGCAAATACAGTTCACGGACCAATCTCCCTGATGGATGGCAAGGGTGAGAACTTACAGGGCGAGCCCATCAAACTGTGCTCTTTAATTTGGGCTCACATGTGATTAACCAGGGAATTTGTGTTCATTTCCTACTACAGTAATTAAGGGGAGGCACTCCAGACTCACACATTCCAGGGGGATCATTTGAAGTCTGGTTACATTACATGGTTCTCCTATTAATGAGCCATCTCTGTTCAAATAAGGCACTTCCTTCTGCCAAATGATCATTCAAAAACCTTAAAATGAGATGTGGTTGGCAACAAAAGACCAGACATTATGAAGCTGGGCAGATTCAAGTTTTTAAGATGGCAGGAGTGAGATATAAATCATTCAGATTGGGTTTATATTTATATACACATGTATGTGTGTGTATATACACATACACTAGTGTATGCTATCTGATATTATAGGCAGGACATGGGGACAAAGCAATCCAGCTTTGTTCTTAGGTTTGGTTTCTGAAGTAAACAAACTTGATAGTATAAAAACTTACATGATGTGCATGTGTCTCTAAATACCCATCTATAAAGAAGGAAAAGAATCTACTGCACAGTGTTTCTGCCAGTTGGAATGGTTCCAAAAACCCCTGAAATCTTCTGTGAGTGAGACACGCTACCACAGTGTAACATATTTGAATGCCTATATTGCTACAAAATCACACGACCTTTCCTCAGAAGGTGGCATTTACTACAATTAAAGAAGACGTCAAAACTTGGAAAACTATCTTGGGAAAAAAAAGTAGGTTGCAACTGTGTTCAGACAAATGAAGTAGTCTATACTGGGGCAATTATAATTAGCTTCACAAATACAGGATGGGGAGCAAATGGATAGGTAGCCATTTAGCCGGAAAGCATCTGGGGATTATAATGGACAACTAGCTATATATCTCTCAGTGGTGTCACACAACTAAAAAAAGGAAAGATCTAAGTAAAACATGTAAACAGGAATAGATACTGTTTATTCTGAAGCAAACCTGCATCTCTATGCAGTACTCATAAGAGCTTAGGTGAATTTTAATAAGATTAAAACCTCCAGAGAGAATTCAGAGAATTGCAATTTGCACAGTTAAGAGTTGTAGAAAACACGACCTATGAGGAGAATGAAAGAAAAGAGATAGCTTAGTGTAGAAACTAGATAGAGCAGCAATACTGTCAACCTTCAACTAAGTAAAAGACTTTTGTAAAGAAAAAGAATAATCCATTCCTCATATTGACTGAAATTAGGAAAAGGTAACATGAATTTCTGCAAGGAAGATGCAGATCAGCTGTTAGGAAAAGACTTTGTAATGAGTAAAATAACTCTAGGAAGCGTGGCCCTGGAAGGAAGTTTCTAAGGAGAAGCTATACGAGCTTCTGTCTGGAAAGCTACAGCCATAGATAGCTCATCCTGTCTAGAACTAGCAAATAGAATACATATCGTCTTTTTTTATTCCTGTGGTTTTAAGCACATGCTTAAATGTGCTTTGTCATGAGGTGTAAATACATCTGAGCTAGGTTTTAGAGGGAAACAACTCAAAAAAAACCAGAAATTGTCTCCATGCTTCTGTGGCTGTGCTTCTTCCAACATTTTATCTATTCCATGAAAAACTGTCTTAAGTGTCTCTACATCCTCTACCATCTATAATGCCAATATACTCACAAAAATCCAACGTTAATGCCATTGATGTCTTTCACTGCAAGGCCACATGAAATTAAACTTGTATGGCTTCACTAAGAAGTTTTCTTAGTTCTAATCTTCCCAAAGATTAGAAATATGCACCTCTGAAGCAGACGATAACAAATTTATACTTGAGAACTGGTTTTGCTTCCGGGTAGTCTTTAAGAAAGCAGTGTTAGCAAAGATCGATTTTAATATGAAAAATTAAGCAATTAAACCAAGCAGTTCCATTATCTTATCTCCTTTTTGCTGGCTTAGTGAAACTGCATTAAGATCAAACGAAGAAGAAAAATATCTCAGAACACAATAATATAAAACCGGAGTTGGCCCTAAACTGAAATTTCAGATGTTACCTAGATTGCCCAAAATGTTCAAATTTCATAGGCAGGTATGCAGATAAAAGTCATCTGGTTTTCATTCATGCTTAGTATATATCAAGAGAAGTCTACAACAGCTGTAGATACTTAATTTTCCTAAATCTGAATTTAGGTGCTCCACTTTTAAGTATCTGAATTAGAAAGTTCAGTTTGAGAAGTATATGTAACAGATACAGATGTTGAAATACCAATGAAAGAGATGGGTAACCTAATTTAAAAAGAAAGAGATGGGCATTTCATAGTAATCGGGCAAGTGATCTACAATTTTGTTTGCCGAGTATCTACAAACTTTGGAAAGAAATCTTTTCAAAGGAACAAAATGACAATGGCACACATACGATGTGGAATCCTGCTCCTTTGATCACAAATACGGCACTGAGGGTTTCTTGCAGGCTGTCCAGGTACATGTTCAACAAGTTTGCAGTACATTTCCCGACCCTCTTCTCCACAGGTAGCATTGGTTGTGATGAGAGCATTAGTAGCCAAGTTCAGCACTGCAGGAAACAACCCTGCAACCAAAATAAAATAAAACCATAAACAAAAGCAACATAGGTGAATTTAGTAGTATAATTATAAATGAGCATAACACCTTTTATGACATTAAAGCAAATGGCTTAGTTTTCAACAACTATGGAAGTAATGAAGCACATAAAAGCACCAACAACTTTGGTTTTGAATGCAGAGTTCAGACATTGGAATAAAGCCATTATATTGATGATCTTTTCCTCACTCCCTTCTACAATTCAAATTGGTACTGTCTGGTTACATCTTGAACAACAGCAGGATGCCAAAGGAGAAAGTAAAGTATGGAAACATACGAAGCATCATAAAATTATTTTTTTCATAATCAAAACTTGTGTTCCTACCCTACTGGACATTGAAACATTGTATGCAAATTACCTATGAAAACTCTTTATTATTATTAATTTCTGCTTACATCTCCACAGGAAAGCTTCTCCTTCACAGACTGCATCCCTTGTATTACACTGTATTACTGTTCTGCTTAGGACTTCATAGTCACCCTTGTCATCAGAGAAGCTAAGTAATCCATGCAGAAACATGAATAGCATCTGCCATGTGTGGTTTCCCTTTCCTCAAGAACAGGATAATATATACAATGTTATATCTTTTATGGCAGTACTGTTGTTATTTTTTTCAGGTGCACATGCCGAGTGATGTATTACAATTCTCATTCAGCACAGCACTTAAGCACATGTCTGAGTGCTCTGCTGCACTGAGTTCTATGTAGCAGTAAGCTATAAAGATTATAAACCATATGAAGAACAATCATTAAGGTGGGTAACTCTCCTTCCCACTAAATACTGATCAAAACCTTTGAGCCGTGATAAAATTGATCCATGGAGACAGAGTGATACGATGTGTTGAACGTATACGTCAGGCCCTCACATTAAATCAATCAGTTTTGCATCTTCAAAAGCGTAATTTGGCATGGCTGCAGGTTAAACCAAAACAACAATAAAAAAAAATCTCAAGTATAGATTGGGATCATCTTCAGATTTATTTGATGACAATTTCCACTGGCCCCAAACCCACCCTTCTGCAATTCATTCAGCTTCTAACCCTACTGTATTATTATAACCTTAAAATAAAAAAAGTGTGTGATGATTGTACACTGATAAAGCTCCCTTTGTAAAGACTTTCCTGTTCCTCCTCCACAGATGGACAACACTATTCAATTGACTCCTTTCAGTCCTTTTACTCCTGTCTCCTGCTTGTCTCTGCAATTAACTTGTATGCCATTTAATTACCAAGCTTTGGTGGTCATGGCACAGCTGTCCTCTGACATTGTCAGTTAGTGACTCTCATGCTCACATTAAAACCATGTTAAACATACTGCTTGAGCAAGGCAACCAATTAATTACTAACCTGTCCAATTTGTATAGTTAATCAATAGTTGAGATTTTATGGATCGTGTAGCTTGCTTCTTCCATATAGATTACGGCCCATTTTCATCACATTTTAACATCTATACAGTTGCTCTTGTGTTTCTGTTCAATGCACTCAGTGATATTCACTGCCTTCTACAATGGTGACACATGGTAAAAATCTGTGTAAGCATTAGCTGAGTAGATGAATGAATTAATAGCTGTGGAACTTCTTATGTTGACTTACAGCCTCATTATTCTCTTTTTAGACTGTACAAATTTAATAGTGTAAAAGCCAGTAATCATTCAGTCTTAACACCGAGTCTGGCATCTGGTTTTGGAGGTTTATTCCCTCAAAAGTGAACCTCATAAAAAGGACAGAATGATCCTACATGCAAGGAATTGCAGTCCATGGCATCAGGAGGATAAATCCTTCAAAAAACAGTGGAACAGCTGAAAAAGAGCAGGCAAAGAGCCTCCAGACATGCCTACACACAAATCATACCATTGTTCTAAACTTTTAAATGTAAGAGACATAAGTAAATGAAGAATACTTAAGGAACTCATAAATTTCACTGTCAGGTAACCTCTTTTATGTACAGAGCAGCTTAGGACAAAACTACTACACAGCCTTGCGCATAATCAGTACAAACACAGGCACCGAAACCAGCATTGATGTTTCACTGAAGAGACCACGTCAAGATCCCAGCACCTCAGAGAGAAGTGCATCACACTGCATTCCCTGCAGGCTCACCAGAGTAGATCTGACAGGCAGAGAGCAGGAGATGCACAAACCGGTCCTACACTGCACCCAACACCATGCTTGGTATTGACGAATTCCCCATTTCTAGAATTTTAACAAGTTAAAAATTACAACTAACAACTACATATTTGAACTTTTTTAAAATAATCTTTGTTTGCGAGGAGCAGGGAGTTGGGCTCAATGATCTTTATGGGTCCCTTCTAACTTGAGATATTCTATGATTCTATGATACTGCTTTGGATAGCCCAAAATAACATTTTGCTTTTAAAGAATATTCGGTGTGCAAGCCCGATGGAATGGAGGAAGCAATACTATTCATATTGCTTTCTAGCAACTAATATATATAATACTTTCACAACAGAGGCACAACATTCTAGCAATCCAGAAGGTCATGGAATCATAGAATCATAGGATAGCTTGGGTTGGAAGGTGACTTTAAAGGTCATCTAGTCTAACCCTCCCTGCAATGAGCAGGGGCATCTTCAACTAGATCTGGTCGCTCAGAGCCCCGTCCAAGCTGACCTTGAATGTTTCCAGGACATCCACATTCTCTCTGGGCAATCTGTTCCAGTGTTTCACCACCTTGATTGTAAAAAATTTCTTCCTTATATCTGGTCTAAATCCACCCTCTTTTAGTTTAAAACCATTACCCCTTGTCCTATTGCAACAGGCCCTGCTAAAATGTCTGTCCCCATCTTTCTATAAATCCCCTTTAAGTACTGAAAGGCTGTAATAAGGTCTCCGAAGAACCTTCTCTTCTCCAGGCTGAAAAACTCCAACTCTCTCAGCCTGTCCTCATAGGAGAAGTGATACAGCCCTCTGATCATTTTTGTGGCCCTCCTCTGGACCTGCTCTAACAGGCATATGTCTTTCCTGTGCTGAGGGCCCCAGAGCTGGATACAGTACTCCACATGGGGTCTCACCAGAGCGGGCAGAATCACCTCCCTTGACCTACTGGCCACGGCTCTTTTGATGTAGCCCAGGATACAGTTGGCTTTCTGGCCTGCGAGCACACATTGCCAGCTCATGTCCAGCTTTTCATCCACCAGTACTGCCAGGTCCTTCTCAGCAGGACTGCTTTCAATCCCTTCATCCGCCAGCTTGTATTGATACCCAGGGCTGCCCCGACCCAGGTGCAGGACCCTGCACTTGGCCTTGTTGAACCTCATGAGGTTCACACAGGCCCACTTCTCGAGCCTGTCCAGGTCCCTCTGGATGGCCTCCCATCCCTCAGGTGTCAACCGCATCGCTCAGCTTGGTGTCATCTGCAAACTTGCTGAGGGTGCACTCAATCCCACTATGTCATTGATGAAGATATTTAACAGTTCTGGTCCCAATACAAACCCACTTGTCACTGATCTCCATCTGGACATTGAGCCATTGACCACTACCCTCTGGATGCGACCATCCAACTAATACCTCATTCACCAAACAGTCCACCTATCAAATCTGTATCTCTCCAATTTAGAGAGAAGGATGTTGTGGGTGACCATGTCAAAGTCCTTGAAAGCATTGTCTTCAATCCTTTAGTTAGGCCCTTTGAATACGAAACAAAAATGTGAATGTTCATGATGCTAGTAGACACTGTTTACCCTTTCTAAGATTCACATCTATCCAATCATAAATTCCCAGGAAAAAGGCAAGAGAGCTCAAGACACCAGAGTTCCTTTTTTTAGAGAATTTTGCCTTATTTTTCATGATGGTAATCATACAGAACAAATATTTTAAAATTGGTTTTCTAGTTTTGTGCATCTTAAAATGCAATCTCTAACTAAATAAACTTTATAATTTAGTGATCGGTCCCACCTTGAATTCTATGGGCATCCTGCTATGAAATACTTCCAAAACCATGATCTGCTATAATTACAGACAGCTCTTCTTTCTTTATTGTCAAATACCTTTAGAAATCATTTGCTCCAGTGCAAAGACTGGGTAAAATGCCTCTGAGTCAGAAACACATTATCTCTATTTTGTGTAGCTCAAGTGCATGCAGAGAAATTCTACTCCCTTCAACTGCCAGCTACATCAATCTTTTCCCTCCTTTGTGTCACTGGCAAAAAAAAAAAGATTAGCATTCATTTCTACCTTTAAAAAATACCAAAATTCTAGCAATTGCGTGGAGGAAATAGGTAGAAAAGATTGGCTTGCAATTAGGCGGTGGTTTTAGCTTGGATTCAATTTCTGGTTTTCAACAGACTTCTGTTGCATGAAGAGAAAAACACAGTCTCAGACTCTCGCCTGTGAAATGGGGTATGGTCACCTTTCTGCTTTCCACTTCAGTTTTTGATCATGGAACATATTCCACGGAGCTTTTAGAGCATGGAGGCCTGATAGATAGTTTGTTTAGTGATGACAGGTGATTAAACTATGTACGGAAAATAATACAGAAACTAATAAAATACTTTAAAGTGGTGTAACATGCAAAGGTAATCAAGAAAGCTGCTCAACTCTACAGAATTAGCGATGATAAGTTTAGCACACATTGTCAACAGAAACAGTTTTGGAAAAAAACTGGTAAAAATGAAAAGCAGCAAATCAGCAGGAATATCTTATTTTTGCCTACAAACTTCGATGTACTCAAGTTTTACATTACCAGTTTTCTAGTTAAGTAGAGTGTGGTAACAAATTGCTAACTACATTATCGGGTTTTTTAATGGTTCCTGGATCAAAGCAGATCTGAATATCTATCTTAAAGACAAAAATAGTGGATACTTGGAATCAGTGTTTCTTTACAGAGGCCTCACAAGTGATCTCTTATCAATACTAGAGCTCTTTGCTGACCTCGGCAAGCTTATAGGTGTAAGTGATTCACTGAGTTCAACATATTTAGATTAACAAACAGATTTTGACAAGATTCCACAAAGGCCATTAAAGGAACTAAGCTATCATGACATATGAGGGAAGGACCTCTCATGATATAACAACAACAAAAAAAGGAAAATGGGAAATAACATTGGAAAATCACAGTGAACTTTGATGAATCCTGTTTTATTCAACAGTTACATAGTAACTTAGAAAAGAGGTTAAAAAGTAAGGTGACAGTTTATTGATGATAGAAATTATTCAGAATAATCAAAATGAGGACAGACCACAAAGAGCGGTAGAAAAATTTCACAGTATGGTGTGTCTCAGCAATCAAATGGCAGATGAAATCGAGGAATGGAAATTAATAGGGGGGAAATATGATAGGCTCTGCACTAACTACTATCACCCCTGAAAGAGGTATTATGAATATTTCAATGAAAATATTAGTTCAAGAAATAGAAACAAAATGTCATTACATTATCGCATAAATCCATCTGTAATCATAGAATCACAGAATATCTCAAGTTGGAAGGGACCCATAAGGATCATTGAGTCATACTACACGCTCCTCGCAGGACTACCTAAAAATAAACCATGTGACTAAGAGCATTGTCCAGATGCTGCCTGAACTCTGACAGGCTCGGTGACATGACCACTTGCCTGGGAAGCCTGTTCCAGTGACCAAGCACCCTCTCAGTGAAGAACCTCTTCCTAATTGTCCAGTCTGACCTTCCCCTGACATAACTTCATTCCATTTCCTCATGTCCTATTGCTGGTCATGACAACTCAAATACTGTATGATATTCTTTAGTTCTTATCTCTGAAAGGACATGGTAGAACTAAAAAAGATAAAGAAAAGTGTGACAAGATCACAGCTGTGCATCAACTTCTGAATGTGGACATTAATGGGCTATGAGTCTTCTACTGGGAAAAGAACTGATTGGGAGATGTATAAAATGACATAACTATATATAAAATCATGAATGGGTTTAGCAAGTGAACATTTGGAAGTGAACACAGTAAGTTTAGTTACCCTTTTACCACAAATTGGGGGTGCTGAGTCAACTTACCATACAGAATTTTTCTTCATTGATTGGGATTTTTTATCTGTCTAAAAATGGAACTGCTTTTCAGTATGATAGAAATCAAATTCTAGAATACATGAATAAATTCTATAATAAAATGTTTTTATTCAAAAACCAGGAATGGATTAAAAACCAATCAGATTAATACATAGAACAAGGGTTCATCTGGGGCTGTTAAACATGAAGGGCTTGTTTTTCAACTGTCAGTTCAGAATATCCCTAAATCACTGGCTGTTGCAGGGTTTTATCCAGGAAGGCATCACTATACTCATTCTCTTCTTTCACATTTTTCCTCAATATTGCCTCTAATATACATTGGTAGTTGTTTCTTACTAAGGCTATGTCTTAGTTTGAGCAACACAAGACTAATTTATTGTCTAATGCTTGGGAAAACTGTACTTTTAGAAGACTTTAGCATCTGAATTTGTGAAAATATGGTGTGTGGGTGCCAAGGTCTCAGTGTTTTTGAACGTGCTAGGTGCAGGGATAAGGAAGAGCGAGACCCAGGCACTTGACTCAAGCTAGCCAACAGGATTATTTCATACCATGAACGTCACATTCAATATAAATTAGACAGTTTGCTGAGAAGCTGGGCTCTTGCTTGATGGCGGCAATCCAGAGAACTCCTTGCCCCGGTGCCAGACCCCTGAGGCCTTCCCTTCCTCCTGAAGCTGTAACGCTTGCAGTGTCCGACATTCACTGTCCACTGCTGGGAGTGCACAGCTTCCTACTGATACAGTTGGCTGAGTATAATCCTTGTATATCTTAGATTGGTATTGGGATCACCATTGGTTCTTTAGTGTTATCAATGTTAATTATCTAGTCTTTTTCTATTAAATCTCAACCCCCGAGTTTCCTTCTTTTCTTCCCGATTCCCCCTTCCTGGGTGGGGAGGGGTCATTGGGTGATAGAATAATTATCTAAATGACAATAAATTGTTGTGGGTTTCTCAAACCATAACAGGTAGCACATACAGCCCAATATCAAGGTCTGCTCAAAATGGAACAGAAACTAACCTTGATTTTGTGTGGTGTTGCTAATGAAACCATAATATTTTTGCCAACATTCATTTTTTCCACCAGCCATTGTCCCCTGTACTACTTCCCATCATTACCTTGCATACATAGAGGACTCATTAATGGCTACTTATTCTACAGACCCTCAGAATGTTCCCTAAGACTGGTGATTTCTTTGCAGTTTTCTGCAAAGCAGTATTACCTAATTCACTTTCTTATGTTTTTCTAATCTCATTGCATGGAGGAAAATAACAGCCCAGCTTCAAGTGTTTTCTTTTATGTACTTTTCATGTTTCCTCACCAACCTCCAGCTCATAAAAGCTCAATGAGTATCAGTGGAATAAAACCCACCAATCTGATGCCTGGCACCCTGCCCTACTTTGTCATGCCCTATTGCCTGCTTCTCTGCCAAACTGACAGATTTTCCACATGCTTTATTGCAATAGTTGAGATCAGCAGAAGCACGAGCTACACAAGTAGCAGGTACAAGACATTTTCATAAAACCTGTCAGCTGCTGAATTTAATCTCAGTCTCGCTCTCACTCTCCTCCCAAATAGCGCTATTTGATTGACCTTCAGAGCACACCGCAAGACCTAGTTGATTTCCCTAGCTGGGAGAGGATGGAGGGATTCTAGTGAGAAATCAAAGATATTAACTATATCTCCAGCTGCCGAATGGTGATTACAGGTTCATTATGAAGTGGGGATAGTCACTGGGATAACCTACTTTTAAAATATGTCAAAGAACAGCTACAGCAAAGGAGGGGTACTGAAAATAGATACGAATATAAACAAAATAATTACCTTCTACATTAGTCTTCCTACCATCTACCAATTCTGACAGTTAGGTTTTTCTTCCCTTCACATAACCCATGAAGAGTTGCAAATACTGTTTCAATCACATCAGCATCCTACATCTACAGAGTAACTGGTGGGCTATATCTCAACAGAAGGACACTCCAGCATCACAATGGAAGCAGGAATCACAAGGGAAGAACCAAGATCAAGATTATAAGCTCTGTTAGGCTTCTGCTACTGCATGGGGGAAGCAGACACCTTGAGTGAGAAACAAGGAACCACCTTAGCGATAGGAGGTGGAAGACAGCAGCAGAGATCTTTGCATGGAGATGAAGGAAGGAACTGGCTAACTGAGTGGGGGAGACTGGGAAAGAGAAAAGAAAATTAGAAGGAGAAAGATACTGAAAGAAGGCTCTGTAACCTTTCTTCTTGACAGATAATGGTTAGTACATGAAATTTTGCATTCAGTATTATTTAATGTGTAGATTGTGATTACACGATGATAAGATCAGCGCCCTGTTTTACTGAGGTTAAAATTAAAATAAATAATTGCAGTCCCTGTACACATAAGCAAAATGTTAACTTAAAAAAAAAAATTATTATTGGTTTTTAACAGTATTTTTAAAATATTTCCAAGATAGAAGACAAACTTTGGTTTACCAACTCTGGGATTTCTTTGTGTCTTATTAAAGCATTAGAACAGAGAAAATGTTTTCCTCCTACAAAGAGAGCTCTGTTAAGACCTGCATAGTCCTCTTCTCTCTTCTAAACAGACCAATATTTGGCACTGAGTATTTCCTTCAGTCTTCTCAAAATACCCCTAGTCTCTTCAAAGAAGCAAATAAAACAGCCTGCCTAAATATGTCTAACTTTTCAAGCCAATCTTCCTAGTCTATAGGGTACTTTGAAATGTTCGTGCAGTCAAGCAGAGCTGTTTGCCAGTGAATTTGTACTAAAAAGACAAAAGAGAATATGTCAATTTCAGATGTTCTAAGAAGTGTCACTGGAAAAAGAGAGACTTGTCTGCCGCAGCGCAGAGCTATGCTAGGCTGTGGGAACACAGTGGGGAGAAAAAACTGGGACAAAACAAAACAAAATGTTGCAGCACAGAATAGCTTCCAGCTGTGCACCACAGGGAATAAGTTAATGCACTCTATCCACAATGTAGATGAAGAGTTTGATACAACTAGAAAATAAGCCCAATTTGAAGAAATAGCTGTCCAGACACAACAGAGCTTGCAGATGGAAAAAACCTGACACTAAGCCCATTTGTCCAGAGGAAAACAAAAAAAGAAAACAAACATTTCAGTCCCCCTTTATGTTGCTTGCCTTAAACCATTGTACTGTTACGTAGTCATCCTTTTTTCCTTCCAAAGGAAGTGCAAATGTAGTTTTCGATGTTCACTGGTAGAGGTGGCTTGCTTTTACTTTCAGGTAATTTCTTCTCCTCATACTGAGTAATGTTACATACATCCTCCTGCATATTTAACTTCAACACAAAAGACATAGTACAAAACCCTAACCTGAAGAAGCTTGACAGCAAAGCTAACTATAATCCTTACAAAGTAAGAGATGCAAATGCAAAAGGGTACATTGACTATCTAGCCTTGCCCTTCCACAGCTTACAGCATTTGAAATCTGTAGGGAATTTGCTGATTTTAATAGCAAAACACAATCAGTTTTACAGATTGGGAGACTGAGTGAAAGAATTGCTATTGGCTTACCCCTATATTATATTGTATAAAATATATAAGCATTCTCCTAGCTTTGTAATGAATTTCCTTTTTCCTAGACCTGTCACAGAAAGTTGTTTTGCAAAGCAAAACAGAAAATACAGGTGAAGATGAAATCCTGTCTCCTTGACAGCCATGGCAGAACTCCCACTGCATCAAAAATGCAAAGCACAAAAGTTTAATGGACATCTCATTTTCAAAGTTATTTAAATGCCCAGTCTGAGCCAGGCGCCCGCTGATTTTCAAATGTACTGTGTTCTGCCACAAATTTTAAAGGGCAAAATCCTAGTTGTACAAATACCTTATCTGCAGAAAGAGTGCACTACGCATGAAGAAGCAAGCAGCGCTCTTTACAGTTATTTCCTTGTATTTATTAGCCACATGACCTTCATTAAAACCTTTGCAACGCAGTAGTATGGTCCTGGTCAGTCAAGCAGGCCTAACAAGAAAAAGTAAAAGGACCTCCGAGAGACAACATTGATCTACTGCAAACAAATTCTCCCAAATCCTTTCTCTTCTTTTCCTAGATAGCACACATCAATTTAAAACTTTCCCAAATTGCATGATACAGCTAAAAATGTCCATTTTTGTTCAGTTCCCATGTCTGAATACCAGCGTCTCCATACTAAGAAGACACTGTAGGTTTGGTTTCCTCCACTCATGTACTTCCCTCAGTTGCTAAGAGAGGGAGAGAGAGACACCTGTATTTGTTTATCCCAGCTCTGTCCCATTGAAGGAGGGGAAAAAAAAAGGATTATGACACTGAATAAAAATGAAAAAAAAATTAAATCAGAATTTCTTAAAGGTAGAATAGGGCCTGGGAAAATCGAAGCCTCTAGACGCAATTTACTGCTGACTTTGGTCTTGACAAAGCTATTGTTTTCTGAAAAAAAAAAAAAAACTGCTATATGTTGTCTTAGACACTAAAGAATACGAAGCCTATTACTATTTTTGCAATAACTTCAATATGAATGTCCATTGAAACCCCACTGCAGAGTCAGAATTAGTTACTGCGCCCTTGAGTCTCCAATGCTGTCAACTTAAACAGAAAGACTGAGGCATTTGCTGTGTTCTTTTACAAGAGGCAACAAAAGATGTTATGGAGGCTAATAAAAGTCATCCATCTATTCATCATCATCTACACTGACAAGAAAATCCAAACTGAGTTTGACATTATGAAACCAAAGAGCAAATGGAAAAACTGATCTTGCCATATGTAAAAGATTCCATACACTTACTTTTACCCTGAGGATTCAGATGAAAATAGCTTAAAGTATGTTTCTCTCATCTGATGAGTTTGAATAAACATTAAGTTCAACTCTCAGTCTTTGAACTGAATTACTTCTTGCTATTCCACTGTAATGCTTTACAAACACATACTGATAAGGATTATAAAAGTTTTAACATATTCTGGTAAAATGTGAGACCACCAATTAGCAATTTATATGCAGAGTTCTTAAAATCATCTTCAGAGAATTAAAGAATCATTGAGGCTGGAAGGGACCTCTTACTTAGTCCAAACACCTGCTCAAGTAGAGTCACTATAGCAGGTTGCCCAGTACTGTGCAGCTGAATTTTCAGCCTCTCTGAGGATACAGACTCCACAGCCTCTCTGGAGAACATACTCCACTGTTTGACCACCCTCACAGTAAAAAAAAAAAAAAAGTGTTTTCTTAGGTTTAAATGGAACTTCCTGTAAAGCATCTTGTGCCCATTACCTCTTGTCCTGTCACTGGGTACCACTGAGAAAAGTCTGGCTATATCTTGTGTATCATCCCCTGACACACACATACTTATACACATTGATAAAATCTCCCCGAGACTTCTCTTCTCAAGGCTAAGCAATCCCAGTCCTCTCAGCGTCTACTTGTAGGACAGATGCTCCAAGTCCTTAATCATCTTCCCGGCCATTTCCTGAACTTGTTCCAACATGTCCATGTCTCTTTTGTACTGAGGAGCCCAGAACCGGACACAGCTCTCCAGGTGTGCTCTCATCACTCCTGAGCAGACAGGGAATTATCAGCTCCCTCAACCTACTGATGACACACTAACAAATGCAGCCCATTTGCCTTTGTTGCCACATTGCTGGCTCGTGCTCAACTTGTTGTCCACTAGGACACCCAGGTCCTTCTCTGCAAAGCTGCCTATCAGTCATTTGGCCCCAGTCTGTACTGGTGCATGAGGCTATTCCTCCCCAGGTGCGGGACTTCACAATTCCCTCTGTTGAAATTCATGAGGTTCTTGTTAGTCCATTTCTCCAGCCTGCCAAGGTCCCTCTGGATGGCAGCACGGACCTCTGGCATATCAGCCACTCTGTCCAATTTCGTATTGCCTGCAGACTTGCTGAGGGTGCACTCTGCCCTGTCATCAAGGTCATTAACAAAGATGTTATACAGTACTGGCCCCAGTATTGACCCCTCGGGTACATCACTAGTAACCTGCCTCCAGGTGGACTTTGTGCCACTGATCACAACCATCTGGGCCTATCAATTCAGTTTTCAGTCTACCTTGCTCTCCAGTTATCTAACCCACATTTCATCAGCTTTTCTATGAGGATATTATGGAGACAGCATCAAAAGCCTTAATAAAGCTAAGATAAATAACATTCATTCTTCTCCCCTCATCCACCAAGCCAGCCACCTCATCGTAGAAGGCTATCAGATTGGCTAAGCACAATTTCCCCTCTATAAATCCATGCTGGACTTCAAATCAACATTTTAGCTACATGCACCATTTACATTTACCATTTTACACGTATGTGTTACTTAAACCCAAGCTACATAACACCCTATTAAAATGAGAACTAAGTTGCTCTCCTCAGATAATACTGTAAGGTCTTACACCTTTGGTCTGTTAAATTTCAATGCATGTAAAGCACAGTTAGCAAGACCAAGGACTTCACTGATTACAGTATTGAAGGCAGAATGCAAACCATATTTTTGATAGCTCAAACAGTCTCCCAACTTCCCATAGGACAGAATAGGTTATCTCTATTTCATTTCCCATACAGTCAGTTTCTGAGGCAAAAATTAGCTGAATAATTGAGAAATATTGCAAAAAAAAAAAATGCTTAATAAACTGCAAATTAAATTGCATGTTTGTGTAGTAATACAGATTGATGTGTCCTATGCATTGAGTCAAGAAACTCTTCAGTTACATATAAGACCATGAAAAGAATATTTCAAACATTCTGTGTCAATTTTACCATATCTTTGTGTTCTGGTACATTGAAACAGTTGTTGCGTGTTACATACATTTGATCACCATAGACTTTGCTAAAAAAGGACTACTAGATGCATGTAAGTGCTGTAATAGTGTATTTTTATATTTATAAACTTTAAATATATGCAAGATATACAGATATACAAATATAATAGTCAGTGCATCCGTATCTGTAGTCACAGTAGCAAGAATGTCTAAAATTCTGTTTCATGAATAGAACATGTGCATGATTTCAGTATTTTTTAATATATATCTTCTGAGAAAGAGTAATTAAATAATATTTAATAATATTTATTTTCTCCATGAGAAAAACAGCCCAATAATTTCCCTCCCTTACATATATTTTGTCCCCTAACTTGAACTGTGACTGAACGGGAAGATCAAATGAGGTCTGAGCAGATGGCTGTCAGCAAACCAGTGACAACATACCATGGTTTAGAATTAGAGACAAAATGTGCAACCTGGTATACAGTTTCTGCCTGTAACTGCCAAAGACATCTGGCTTAGAATATAAGCCAGCTTGAACATCCCTACACATATTTACTTTATCATTCATGAAAATTAAATTATATTAGTATCTTTTAATACTTCTCTAGTAAAGCTGTGCCTATGTGTATTAGTGAAAACTCTCTTTTTCTTCTTTATAAAAGTGGACTCAGAGCTGTCACAGATGTCACATCTTTACATCCCATTAAAATCAGTCAGAACTGCATACAGATGAATCCCTGCATGTTGCTTTAAAAATGCATGGTATGACACATCAAGGAAAGGAATCCTTCAGGTCTTCCAATAGGATTTTAACGAGCTTCGGTGGTACTACTGTCACCAGTATGACATTTGTTTGCATGATTAAAGGTTTTAGCAACGGACTCTCAGCTGGAAAACAAACGGTTTGTTTTTCAGAAATCTGAAGCAAATATACATCTCTTGGGTTTTCCCTTGGCTGGCCTCACTGTTCTGAAAGTTAGAAAAATGCCAAAAAAAAGTTTTCAGGTCCCCCACACTTTGTGTATAGCAACAGCTTTTTATGCTGGTTTTTCTTATTAACAGAGGCTGCTTTCAGTCACTCTAGGTGACAGCCTGCTCAGTTTGTGGAGACCTTAACCTCTATACCTTTTAATTCTGCATGAACTGTCCACTGAAGCACACAGTTCCACATATGAGACTTTTAGCAATGGTATTGACAAGACATACCTGGTTGGTATCCATATAAAAAATATATTTGAAATGTAAGCTCTTTGTGGACTTACCAAGTTGATAACATTTACAGGCACACCTGTAAGGATTATGATAATTGGCTGTAATAATTAAAATTAATTCTAAAACTTTGGTGTTCTCTGAATAATTTACTGGCCTGGGAAAGAGGAAGGGAAGAATGGGCACAAAAAATCAGAGCTAGATGTGTTAGAAGAGTGACAGGTGTAACTGCCTGTAACTGTATAAATCCACACCCAACTGAGCTGGCTGATAAAGGCACCTATTAATGCTTTCCAGGTAACAGTGATACGCTTGATTATCCATTCCATGGAGTCTAGTTACTAAGAGACATAGAATTGAAGAGAGTGATTTCTTGATCAGTGAAAAATTGGAAGAAGGGAGGAATTTAGAACAGGTACTGGGATAGAATTTTGCAGATATGCAGCAATGAAATGCAGCATTCCTTTTATGCACAATTGGGGGGGATTTTGATACATGAGATAGGGCAGGTGGTGGGGTAGGAGGAGCTCCTTTTAAGGATAACAAGAACAAGGGAATAGACACAGCCTTTGTCAAGAGAGAAAGGGTAAAAACCGGAAGTTCCTCCAAGGAAGAAAAGAGAGGGACCCTTTTGTAAGGGAAAAGGATAAAAGAACACTCAGCAGATGTATCACCTTTAGAGGTTTGGGGAACCCTAAATGTAGAGGAAAGGGTGATGAAGAGAACACCAGTCTTGGTGGCCCTTCTGCTTTTGAAATCCACACCATCTGATGTGGGGAGGCAGGAAGGCGAGGAGAGCACAAGACAATCCAAGTGTGTGTGGGACTAACGCCTGGAAAGGCACCGTATCCCTTGCATCAGGGCACAGGGTAAGAAAGGGAGTAGCTGAAATGGTAGCAGTAGAGCACAGAGGGATCTCAGGGTCTGAAAACAGAATAGCAATAAGCACATTTTGCAATACGGGCGAAAAAGTTGGGTAACAAAGAAAACCCCTAAGAAACAAGTCAAAGACTGTTCCCAAAGTGAGGAAAGATGAGGGGAAAGTTTTACACAATAAATTTGGGTGGGAACACATAATAAGCTCAGGTTACTAAGGATACAAAGACTCTGATCTTCTCCTTACACCCAGGAAAAACTAAAAAGTCTCCTTCTACAAAGGACGACAGAAGCTATCACTCCAATGTCTCAAAACAAATTTGCAAGGTAGGCCTAGTAAAATTTCTACAGGGGCAGTGGGATAGACTGAGAATTTTCTTCAGGGTAATTTTCTGTGGAAAAGACTTCCAACTGTGCAATGGCTGTTGTAGCATCAGCAATGAGCAAAAAGCCTGAAGCCACATTTCTTCACTTGAAAGTTTTCATTTTAAAATTTTGTTTATATATTCTACTAAAGAAACATCCATCTTTCTCTAGTTCTTTCTCTAACTAGTTTCCTCAAAACTATCATTTTGAAAATAAGGTGCAGAGTTGTATTGACAAACACATCTCAGCTTTTTTTATGCACGAATACAATGTATCCTCTCCTTAAATTCCCATGCCAAATTCTGTCCCTAAGAAAACTTTTTTGACATTGCTACCATAAATCCCCATATTGAAATTCCTAAGAAAGTTAGCAGTGTCAAGTCCCTTCCTTCTTCTAGGATATCCTAATAATACAAATACTGTATTTGAATCTTCATGCAATCTTCCACTAGACATAATTATCAACTAGTCTTTGCTCTCTTTGAGGTGTTACACAAAGGAGTTGAAGGCAGATTCTGCAAAGAATATACCAATTAATGCCCTCTGACAGATTCGTGTTTGAAAATCTTTTCAATGTGGGACCTTTTTCACCATGATAAGACTATTAGGAGGCGTTGTTAAAGGGGAGAATTAATACTGTAAGTATATACTTATTTTAATCTACCTTTAAATACAAGTTTCCCATTTTTGTATTAAACAGGGAACCTGTTAAAAGTTGGGTGTAAAGTAGCCATTTTAATGCAGTCTATGTATTAACCTTGTTTGTGAACTTCAAACACTGATCCTTAAATCTGCCTAGTGTCTTTTTCATATGACTATGGTTATTTCAGGGCTGCAGACAATTCCACTCAGCGTTAACTAGCATAGACTATAACTGTTTTTCTACTCCATATGTATCAACAGTTAATTTGGCATCTTTGCAGTGCATTCAGCTGTTCCTAGACTAGGACCAACGCAAAGTCACTTGACATTTACTACAATTCTCAGGCAGCTATTAGCACACCAGCAGGAACCACGGGGACTTTGTATCACAGTAGGGAGCACCTCCATATTTTCTAACCTATAAATCTTACAGCCTTGCCTAAAAGTGTCCTTATTTATGAGTTTTTATCCGTTTGTTGAAAAAAATTAAAGCTCATATGCCAGACAATTATTAAATTCATAAGACAGTGGAGATCAGTTTAATATCCTGTAACAGGAAATTTTCTTTCATTAGAAACAGAGAAGGTATCTAGTTATTGGGAGGATAACAGAAATACACATTTCAATTAATTCTTCATATTATAAAAGAACCCCTTGGGTCACCTTCAGCCAAGTACTCAACTCAAATTAGAACCACTCACAAATATTCCTCACAGATTTCTGCTCACCTGCATGCCTGCCTGTCGTATATTCAATATTTGAGTGACATAGTGCACATGGGTTGGTAAACAGGTTTTCTGTGGTAGTAGTTTGTATCTGTAAAATGATATTGCTGGGCTTTATCCTTTCTTAAATAATGGTTCAATTGTACTGTCAATACGGCTGGGATCAAAGAAAAGTACCCCTGCTGTCATGTAGTAGAAATTCATTTTCTGTTTATTTTTGTGGGGTGCTCACACTTGATCCATCTTGCTCCAAGCCTTGACTAAAACATGTAATATATTAATATTTCATCATCTTAGAGTTTGCTACTTTCAGGTCTTTTACTGTATCTGTGTTTTAACCCTTCTTCCCTAACTTAAGTGGATTCTACTGACCATTTTTACCACACAGTTGATCTCAAGCAAGCAGGAGAGAGACAGCAAGCAATCTTTTACAGTGCCGCATGGGATTATAATCTCTATATACAGACTAGACTTGAGTTCTTATGCTCTCATCTGAAAGAAACCTAACAGAGTAATCTGCAGGATAAATAGTGTAGCTCCCGCAGAGTGACAAAACTCCCAAGACAGTCCTACAAGAACCTGAACCTCTCATTTCAGGGAGACTTGGCATTAAAAAGCCAGTGCTAAAAGCATGGCTCCATCTCCTCAGGCACCCCTATGAGCTTTTATTTAGAACACTTAAATGTGTAGTATTAATCTTGTTCTCATTCCCCTCCTGTTTCCCCTAGATGGTTTTTCATTCAAACATCAAACTCGATCATTTCCTGTGACGTCATACAAACAGAAGTTCATTTGTCCAAGCACAAGGTAACCACATGCCTTTACAACAGTATATTGATTCTGCTTTTTTAGGTAGTGGGGAAGAAAGCGCTAAATATTCATAAAAATATTTGCTTTTAATTGCAAGAGAAGTAATGTACATTGCAATTATTCCATGAAACATTATTTGTCCCCACTTTCAAAAGACTGTAACTTTCATGCTGCCCTAGATCATATACTCCATACCCCCCCAAACCTGCTCAGTTGGTGGTTTTGTGAATGCTTCCATCTTTGTATGGCAAAGCAGAACTGAGGAGATATGTGGTCCTGCTGGATGCACTCCTTCCTAAATGGAGGCAGTATTATTTCATCACTGGCATTATCAGCTTTAAGGAGACATCTGGATACTGCACGCAGCAAGCAGATATGTTCAAGATGGACAAGTTCACGTAAAAACTGCTGTCGTGGAGGTCACAGGTACATGCTGCTCATGTCTCTAACTTGGATATCTCCCAATGTCCTGAGCTCACTACACCTGAGTCAAACCTGTAGTAACTCCCAGGTGACAAAATCTGCAATCAAAGACAACTGAAAGGCACATCTTTAAAAACAAACCAAAACACAAAAAACCCAAACAAACAAGTATTTGCTGTTTAGGGCAATTACTCTCAGATAAAAGATTCCTTGATCATAAAACAAAGGCACAGATTACTTCTATCTACATTCCCCTTGGAGTACAGAAGGAAGTGCATTGAAGTTCACGTCATATGCACACGTTCATGATACTGACTGTGTACACTACATACCCTCACAATTTATCTTAAAGGTTCTGATTTCAGATGATTGTTAGATTGATGAGACTATAGATAAAGTAGTATCTACAAAAGTGTTACTGAAGAAGTTGGGAATCGTAAAAGTTCCTAGCAGTATATTCTGAAAATCTTAACACAAGGATTGTAATCTGTCCCTGACTGTACCTACATCCCATTCTGTGCATGTGAGGCTCAGGTCCTGGCCACAGAAGCCCTCTTCCCCACTCCCCACAGCTGCCATTCCTGCTGGGGCTCCAGTGGCCAAGGGTAGCTTCTCACGATAGAACCGCTCTGCAATAGAATGGGAAGTACAACCACAACAGTCTGTTTTAAGAACAATTTCCTCTGCCATCTAGCTCTCAAGAACCATTTCCCTAAGCTTTTGTTCAGTTCTTACCAGACTACATGCCAGACTATATATGGGAATTCTTTCCAACATTGCAATTTAATTCTCTCTTTTCTTTTTTTTTAACTATGCTACAAATGACTATGCTCTCAGTCTTCTTGGTTCTAAAAACTGACGCATCTGAATGACCAGAAGGCCTTCCCATGGACAAGACATTGAAATAACACAGGCATAAAAGTGTAAAATAAAATATCTATTTACCAAAGCCCTTACATATAGGAAGAGAAAGAAAAGTTTTGTAATTTTCATAAACTTATGAAAATAGGAATCTGCAATTATGAAGAGATATAAAGTATACATGTGAACCAAAAATCTGTATGATAAACTTTCGAATTGCTAATATCTAGAGAAAGAGACTGAGGGTAGGGAATGTGACGGATGTTCATGCAAGCTAAAAAGATCCATTGAAGGCACTCACATCTACATTATGCAGATAACACAAGGTGCTGACAATATAACTGCAAAAACTTTACATACATTTTTCTTACACAATTTCCATGTTACTATTTTTTTCATTTCCATTTTTACTATAAACCTGCTTTTAAGAGCATAACATTTTTTTTCCATTAGAGCATCATACTTGTAAACAAAAACAAAACAAAACCCACGAATTTCTTTCATGTGGAGTTCCATAAAGAATGGAATTTGCTTCCCTCAGTTTCTGTCTCTTTTGTGGGGTTTAAGTTAAAAGAAGGCAAAATATCAAAGTTCCGCTTCCAACTCTATCACTGGTTTATTGCAAGACCCATATTAAACCTCTTTTTCCACTTCTGTAAAATGGAGATAATACCTGCCCTGCTTTATAAAAAATATGGATATTAGGTCGGAAGAAAAAGTCTAGAGGTTAAAAAAATTAAATTTATTTACATATGTACCTTTTTCCTGACGTGACAATATCTAAAGGTATCTCTTAGTAATTCTAATAAAGAGATCAAAAATGTACCTTTCTTTTTTTGACACAGGAGATATAGGGAGGTCAAAAGGCACCTCTTATTCTGGAAACACACTACATATCTGGTTAGGGGAGAGAAAGTACACATACATACACACATAAGTACATAAGGGTAGACCACCCCAAGATACTTCTTACAAAGCATTCTTTTAAACCTAATGATTGAAACCTGACAAGGTCCTTCATTTTCTTCTTAAGCATAGGAAATCCTCTCTCTGTGTCCCCAGCATTATCACTTGAAAAAGATAATACTGATTCCAATTCCCTTTGTAAAAGAACTTTGAGATCTACAGATTGATTTATTAGGTATTTTACAATTCCCTTCAATTCCCTTTGTGGGGAAATTCCCACACCAGAAGTTAATGTTTAATAGACACTTAGATATCATCGTGCTGAGTGCAGAAAAAATGACTAGAAAATTTCAGTAAAAACTGTGCTGAATTAAGAAAGCAAGAAAACCAATAGGAGGCTTTTGCATAGTTCTGCAATCTGTCTCACATCTTTTCTGTTAAGTAACAGGGACATAATGTCTCTTTCACCACCCAGCACAGAACCAAGTTAAATCTACATACATAGTTCCACAATATATTTTGATATAACTTATGCTCTGTGCATGTGCTGGGGAAAGCATCAGGTACTTAAAACAGTCAATCAAATAAACTTAGTAAATCCAAGTATCAGATAACAGAAGCAAAGTACTGATATGCCAACAGAACACAACGCTGATGACTCCAAGTTTACTCACCATGGTTAAGTAGCAATACTGTGTATCAGATTTTTAACTCTACATTCTAACCTAAAACCATTAAGAATGTGCAGGTGCTGGTGTTCATTCCTAAACATCTTTTACATGGCAGAGAAACAATGATCTCTCTGAGTAGCTACCTTAAAATAGTAAACATCTTTGCGTAAGTTGCTTTATTCCTGAGTACCACATGGAATTCAAATTGTGTGTATATGGACATAAAAGTGCTCCAGGAACCTGAAGAACATGCAATTGAAACAGAATGCAGCTAAAACAGAAATGTGAAGAAGAGAACGCATTTTGACATTTTTTCATTTTTAAACAGTCTCATGAAGGGTATGCTTAAGTTGGAAGAATGGCTCAAAATTTAGGTGTTATGGGTCAGAATTTAGGTGCGATGTCTTAACCAGGCCTTGTTTAAAATTGATAAAATTCCAAGGCAGGATCTGAATTCTTTACATCTTGGCATCAAAAATCTTCTGGTGTCAGCTACCAGAAGCCAGATGAAGTCAGACAAAGTCAGAGACACAGATATTTGTTTCTTCATTTGATCAGAACTGCCCAGTCTACCTACTATCTTCATTCTTGCTACAGTTTACTTCTGCAAGAAGTTTTCTCTGCTTCTGCAGTACACACACCAAGGGCATAATTAGTCAACCTTCTTGTAATGGCCTTAGCTAAAAGTCATCACTGCTCTGCTGACTTCCCAGTCTTTATTTATAGTCTTATTTTATGGCTCTGTATATTTTGCTGACATAAGCATTTGTGCAGCTGAGGTAAAAAAATCCTGAGCTAAAAATCTGACTAAAGAAGTAACTTTTTCCTCCTAATGAGGAGAGTGGTAAATCCCACCACCTTCTACTTAAAGACATTCTCTGAGGCTTTCATGTATATGGACAAGTAAAAAATGGAAATAAAATCCAAAACAATGCCAAAGCGTGGATGATATATTAGAGTGATATTAGACAATAAGTTACAGAAAGACACTGAAAAACAACTGTGACGTAAATGGTTTCAGAACCTACACAGGAGCCCCTCAAAATGAACTTCAGACAAGCTAAGTGAGAATTTCAAAAGCTTCATCAACACGTAATTAGAATACTATGTTGTGTCCGCTTATGGACATGTAATATGTATTATAAATTAGTTATATAAAAAATATAGCTAATATTTGTATAGTTGTTATAGTTATAGAGACAGTAGCTAATACAGATATAGTTATATTATAGTTAATTATAAATTATAATATTAATTTGAAAACAGGGTTGTTAATAACAGTACAGACCGGCATATCTGGTAAACACTCCAGATTCAAACCCAGCCTAAGATGACAATTTATTAGCATCTGTAGTATTTATTTAAATCAAATGGGAACTTCTTACAATTTGAATGATGTGAAAGACAGACATTTGCATTAAAGCTGGAAGAGCTGGATTCTTCTTTGCGTAAGAAAAAAGAAAAGTCTTTAGCAGAAAATGTCAGGAAAACAAAGAGTCTGAGGTAAACAAGGAATTGTGTATATGCTAAGTCGCAAGAACTTAGGAAGGGGGAATGGACACAGATGTCAGCTTCAGAGGTTCAAACTGAAGACCAAGAAAAAACACTGTTGATGAGTAGTACAGCACTGGAATAGGTTTCTAGAGAGGCTACGAAATCTCTGTCCTCGGCTGTTTTTAAGAGTTGGCTAGACAAAGTCAGAGCTAAACTGTAATATTCTAGTAATGTTCTATTCCAATGAACTAACTATGTGTAGGTCATATTATGGCTTTGAATCTCAGAAGGTTAGATTCCAGTGGTCCCTTCCCATCAATATTTCTATGATTAACAAGTGGGAGAGCAAACAGAAAAATAAGGAATAAAAAGATGGAAGTATTCAAAAAGGCTTAGATTTAGGGTTTTTAAAAAAAAAAAAACACAAAAAAACACACAACAATAACAACAAAAAAACCCTTCCAGATTCACCTACAATTTTTTCGCTTATGGCATATTTTTAATGGCATATTTTTTATAAATATGATGTAAAACAAATGTTTGATTGCATGAGGAACTGTCAGTTCATACCTCTTTGATCCAGATCATACACTTGGAATTACAATCCTCCTCCTTCTTTTTTTTTTT